>JANHMN010000261.1:0-26028 GCA_030674055.1 Rhabdomys pumilio
GTATGTGTGTGTATATGAGTGTGTATTTTTGTGTGAGTGTGTATATACGTGTGTATGTGTGTGTGTATGTGTTTTATGTGTGTATATGTGTGTGTATGAATGTATGAGCATGTATATGTGCACAGATGTATAAATGTATGTGTACGTGTATGAGTGTGTATGTGTTAGGATGTTAGATCCCAGGACACAGAACAAACATTGTCTCTCCTGCTTGCCATCCACTTAAAACTTTCACACGGGAAATACCACAGTTAATCTCCCAAAGAGACAGCTCAGGGAGAAGGTGACATCATCCTGCATTCCAGAACTGGGGCCCCGGAGGCAGAAGCGGGAGCCATAGTCACACAGGTATTGGCAGGACATCCTCCCATTCCTTAACCCCGGCACCATCATCAAAGACTGAGGGAGAGTCTCTCAAAGGCAAGGTTCTTGGTGAGAGTCTCTCTCCTGCTTCGTCATGGGTCCAGGGCTCAGAACGGAATCTGGGTGGCTCCTGGGGCTCTCCGTCTTCACTGAGACTCTGGGTCCAGGGTGACCTGTCTTCTCTCCCTCCACTTTCTCAGAAGCCTTAAAGATGGCACTAATAGAATCTCCAGCATGCCACACCTCACGAAAGCATCATGCTTGGGTGTCCCGTTTCCGCCCGGGTTCTTGAGGATAACATGCTGGGGCACAGCAGAGCCTGTGTGAGCAGCTGATGCTCCCTGAGTTTGGTTTATCCTGCCCTGCATAGCATGTACAAGTCATAGCACTTGGAAATGTACTGAGATAGCCATAATGGGTAGAAGGAAAGGAAGGTTTCCAAGCAAGCCCCATCTTACAGATGAGGAAACTGAGGCCAGTATCATCACCAATTTGTGGATTCTCAATGCAAGTCTATGTAAACGTCAAACCGGAATCTCTTCTATCTGCACAGTGAGGTCATGATACTCCCCCCCCTCCCTTCCCTATGCCTGGCCAGATCCCAGCCCTCCAATCCCAGTCACGCCTAATAACCACAGCGACCTTTAGCTTGTCATCTTATCCCTTCATCCTTCTCACAGGACCGGGTTTTCTGGAACCTTCTTCCAGTGGAACAAATGACAGTACACATTGAGATTGAGGAAATGGGCAGTGGCCTGGGACAAGCCAGAAATATGCCCACTACAGACAAGTATCCTCAGTGTGAGGTATCGGCTCTCAACTGCGCGGGTAAAGCCTGTGCCAACTCATAGAGATGAGCAAGCTCTAAATGACCAGGTACCCTGATCTTGTTCATGAACCCCTTTTCCACGATGCATACAGTTACCCTCTGTCCTTCTGTCCTTCTTGCTGTGATAAAACACTTTTTTTGGAGGAAAGAGTTGATTGGTTCACAGGTCACAGTCTGTCACTAGGGGAAGCCAAGACAGGAACAACATGGTGGCAGGAGCTGATGCAGAGGCCATGGAGGGCGAGATGCTTACTGGCTCACTGTCCACGGCTGGTTCAGTCTGCTTTCTTATATAACCTAGGACCACCTACCTGCCTAGGGGTGGCACCGCCCACAGTGGGCTAGGTTTTCCTCACATAGATCATTAATCAAAGTATGTCCCATAGATGTGCTTATAATGGGCCAGCCTCGTGGACGCAGCTCCTCAATTGAGTTTCTGGTTTGCCAGATGACCTTAAGTTGTATCAAGTTGACAAAAATTAATCGAATGTGCACAGAGTCACTAGAAGGATCCCAGGGTCGAGAGGGAGCCCATCAAACACAGGACTTGGATTTTAGACCTCGCCACTGGGAGGGCTAACCCGAGGGCTAACCAGAGGGAAGAGGGGGTGTGGCCTGCTGTGGTGAGGAGGGGGTGTGGCCTGCTGTGATGAGGAGGAAGTGTAGCCTGCTCCATTTCTCATCCATTCCCTTCTCCACTGCATGCTTATGTGCACAAACGGCTAGCCTAAAGAGTAGAGATGGAGGAAGAGGAGGGAGAAGCCCTGCCTCTCACGAGTCTCCAGAAAGAACCAAACAGCTAATTAAAATGGCGAAAAGCTTTGTGAAGGCGACAAGCAAGCTCTTGGTTAGCGACCTCATTTGATTCGCTGCTGCCGAGTTTCTCACGATCTTAGCTCTTTAGCCACAGAGGCCTCTTGCCTCTCAGACATAAGAGTCAAGAATGGTCTCGCCCGAGACCTCCACTGCGTCTATTCCCACTGCCTGGAACAGTGTTTCCCAGGGTTCTCAAACTCATTCAGATCTTACAATTTCATCTGCTCAGAGGATCCCTCCTTAACCGTTGGCGGCAACAATCTCTCATGTCTGCTGGCTTCATTCTCTTTCCTGTACTTGCCACTAACTGAGATCTTTATTTTCACCTCTAATTCTTTGTCTGCCCCCGCTTCCATCAGCATGGGTATGGTAGGAAGGAGGAGAGAGGGGACTTTAATCCAATCGTTCAGGGCTGTGACATAGTGCTTAAGAAAACGTGTTGTGGTTGTCATTGGGGCCTGTTTGTCAGGCATTTCCAGTTTCTCCTTCTGTGGTAGCTGGTTTCTCATCGCTGTGGCCCATTAACGAGCAGAGTCAAAACAAGGGACAGAGCTTGGCTTTGGTTCACGGTCCAGGGATGCTGTCCCTTACGGTGGCTGCAGAGGCTGTGGCTAGGACAGTGGAAACCGGTGGCATGCTATAAGGCACACACACCAGCGGGCTCAGAGAGCTCATCAGAAAGTGACTCCACCCATAACACTCAAGTCCCGCCCCCTTGGGAACCCACTTCCTCCAGCAAAGCCCCTAAAGGCTCCATAACCTCCCCAAACACCCTACCAGCGGTGTGTTCCAGGGCACGAGCCTGTGGGAACCCTTCACATCCGACTGCCTCGCAACTCATTGAAATGTCAATGCCTTTCAAAGCATTTAATAGTCCAGGGCGCCTCGGCTCTGCAGGCAGGGATCTTGGTTTGTTCTCTGTGGTTATCAACGTCATGGCCCTCATAAAGGGGTATGAATGAGACACAAACCTTTGTTCTTTGGGGTTCATTCATAAGGGCAGCCTAACCTAGCTAATTCTGACAGGCAGCCTTTCAACTGTCTCCCTTGGTACGTGTGGGTATAGCTCTATTCACAAGACCATTCTCAATACGAATGACCCTCAAATGGGCAAAGCTTTCAGTGTCCTCATTTAAGAAGGTTTTGTCTGATAATCTCGTGCCCATTTCTCTCAGTCCGGGACATTTATTATGCATGCTGTGTTTGTCCCTTCAGCAGAAGGGTGACTCTGAGCTCTTTGGGAAAGGGAGACCTGGGAGGTCCCTTCTCCCAGAAGCCACTGGGGCTAGAACAGGAGCTGGATTGACCAGTTGGTGACCATGACACCGGGCAATGGAAATGTTTTTTGAGTCTGGGAGTGACAGCTCTTGGGGGTGTGCAGCCTGAGGAAGTTCTCTGAGTCTGAGCGTGGGGCAGGGCCTGGGATAATGTGGGGAGAGGAGAAGGATGCCAGGAAGATGGCTCTGTTGGGGGTGGCGGCCCTAGTCTCACCCTGGATAAATGAGAATTAGCCTTATCTGTGAACAACAGCCATACAAAGGGTCACCCATGAAAACCGGAGAAAAGCTGATTTCTTGCCACTGCCAGAAGTCCAGGGATGTCTATCCAGTACTGGTCCGATGCCCACAAAGCCCCGTGACAGAGAGACATTTATAGAACCTGTCACACATGTACTAGCTCCATCCTCATCCCTCATCATCTCCTCATGAACCAGGGAGCTACTTGAGTGCCAGCCATTACATCCACATCCCATCTTGAAAGAAAGATGGATGGGACAAACAACAGATGAGGCTTTCTCTAGAAACACCGAGTTCTGCCCTTCTCTGATTGGCTAAAAATAGTCACCTGGGCGGGACTAACACAGAAGAGGCGTCATTGTCTTCTTCCTGAGTGGCTATAAGCCTAGTTTAAAATGGAGGAGGGCCTGTATTATAATGGATGATGGAGAAAGGGATACTGGGGGTGGCATTGGCGAAATCTTCACTATCCTAAGAGAGGAGAAAAGTTGTTCAACCACCCTAAAATTTCCTTTAAGTCAAGCTCTTTTAGAAAATAGGTGAGACATGCGTAGGTAGCCCCTGTGTTGATACCTTCACATGTTCTCTGTGGAGAGCGTCAAAGGATGGAGTTCAAGTCATGGATTCTCTTTGGTTAAGAAACAAACTCTCTCTCTCTCTCTCTCTCTCTCTCTCTCTCTCTCTCTCCCTTCTCTCCTCTGTGTGTGCAGCACTTTCATCTTATTGTCCTCTTCATGTATGTTTATTGCAGGTTTGTGCATGTGTGTATGTGAGTGTACATGTGCATGCGTGAGTGTGCGTGTGAGTGTGTATGTGAGTATGTGTATGTGTGAGAGAGTGAGAGAGTATGTGGGAGAATGTGTGTGAGGATATGTATGTGTGTGTAAGAGACTGTACAGTAAATGAGGGTGGGTGTGGCTGTAAGTGTATGTGTGAGAAAGTGTGTATACACATATGCACAGGTACACACACACACACACACACACACACACACACAGCCCATAGGACAACCTTGGGAGTGGTTCTTCAGTCTCCACCTTTTTTTTTTTTTTTTTTCCAAGAGAGGGTTTCTCTGTGTAGTCCTGGCTGTCCTGGAACTCACTCTGTAGACCAGGCTGGCCTTGAACTCACAAGAGATCTGCCTGTCTCTGCCTCCCAAGTGCTGGGATTAAAGGCATGTGCCACCACTGCCTGGCACCACCTTATCTTTTGAGACAGTATCTCTCACAGGGATCTGGGTCTCGACAGCTAAGATAGGTTGGTTGACTAGAAAGTCACAGGGCATCCTCCTGCCTCTGTCTCCCTGGAATTGGGGTTACAAGCACACAGCACCACTCCTGGCTTTTACACGGATGCTGTAGGTTGAACTCAGGCTCTCAGGCCTTCATGGCAAACACTTACTGACTGAGCTATCTCCCCAGCCCCCTTTCTGTTACATAATGTGACTCTATTTAATATGGTTGGTATTACTCATTTCAGGTTTAGATGTGAGAGAGTCTATTGCCAAAGAGGCCTAGTGTTTGTTGCAGTTTGAGAGAGCATTGGATAAGTTTCTATGGTAAACTAAAGAAAACAAGGTGAAAAGAAAAGCCAGGCGTGAGTCAACCAATTGCTGGTTGGTCTCAGCTATCACATGACGTGGAGTTGGAGTCCCTGGGTGTGGTAAAGTAGAGCTGTCATTCCACATTGATGGACAGGCAAGGACAGCCCACAGTCTTGTCTCTCCACAATAGCATTGAATGGCCAGGGTAAAAAGCTTTGATGGAATGCCAGTAGGCTGCAGAGAGGGGCCAGCTCTCTAGAGACTCTGAATTCTTCTGAATGGAGGAGGAGTGCTTGCTCTCCCAGACTAGGTGGCATGGAATCTTCCAAAAACTTCTTGTGAGCTTATCTCAGCATTTGGTTCTCCTGCTCCCCTTTCTGGGGGTGGGGGGTGGTGGGGGGTATTCTAAGCCAATCCCTCTCTCTGCCGAGTGCCTGGTACACAACACCTCCTCTAAACTCCAAGGCGATTTTGTGAATTTGGTGTCTCGTTATTCTCTGCAGACAGTAAGAAACTTGAAGCTCAGAGAGACCATGAGACCCACATATGGACTTACAGGTACGACAAAGCCATAGTCTTTGCTTCCAACCACTCCTTTTAAGATCTGTGTCATCCTGTAGCCCCGGGGTAGGTGCCCCTGTGCCTCAAATAAGGCCAGATGGATAGTAGGTGCTCATGTCTGCTCTACCATCTGTGATTCCTTCTCTCTTCCCAGGGTGGATAAGTGACATTGCTCGGGGGACATTTCACTACCTTACTGTAGCCTTCCAATAGAAACACACACACACACCCTACACACACACACACACACACCCTACACACACATACACACACACACTCCATATATATACACACATACACACACATACACACACATACACACACACTCCATATGTATATATATATAGATAGATAGATAGATAGAGAGAGAGAGAGAGACTCCATATATACACATACACACACACACACACACACACACACACACACACACACACACTAACCAGCTTCAAAATGAACAAACTTTGGGAGGGAGCAGAGTTGGAAGCCCTGGGCAGATACAATCACTTGACAGCCAGCTGCCTACCAGGCAGTGTCCCTGTAGGACAGAGAAGGCTCCTGCCCTCAGAGATGGGCACTAAACAAAAGAAGTAATTACAGGTTAGCAGTAAGTACTGAGGTAACTGCCCCCCCCCCCCCGAACAAAGGGAGAGAGGGGTGGGGATGGGAGGTGGGGGTGAGGAGCTGACTTCAGGCAGGCACAATCACCACCCTGCCCCCACCCCCTGTGCATGATTCTCTCGTGATTCTCCCATGATTCCTCCCTAGGCTTCACTTCTGTTCTTGGCTAATTCTCCTCCTTACCCAGCATCTGTCTAGAGGGCACATTCCTCAGCCCTGTGACATCTCGCTTGACCCTCCAAGGTGTCATTACTCTCTGCCTTATTCCCCTCCCACACCAGCTGGCTGTGTCACTTACTACCAGTGAGACCTACAGCAACCTTTGTGTCCCAGTTTCTGCAACTATAAAATTGACACTAACATGGCCTCTATCTCCTGAGGATATTGTGGAGATGAGTATGAAAGTAGTTTGTGTTAACACAAGTGGAGCTCCCAGACACCTGCCTGGCCCTCGATTAGCACCGTGGAGATGCTGTCTGATCTTAGTGTTGGCTTTTATGGTTACTTAGATGTGTGTCCTTCACCCTAGAACATTGATCAGCTCTGTGTAGTGTTGTGGGTACCATCTTCTTCAGTGTTTTCCACCCTGGCTTCATACTGGAATAGCCTAGGGACTAATAGACTTTTAGAGTCATGGATGCCTGACATTCTCCCTCCAACACACATGTTGTCTGGGGTGGACTAACAAGTCAAAGCAATTTCCTACCCCTCTTAATAGGTAGAGCAGCTTTGTCCTAAAGAATGGCTTGACTTGCTGAAATGCTCAAGCTGCAAGTGCTGCCGGCAGGAGTCTGGGTTCTATCTCCAGGAAAGTTCTGTTTCCCAACATTCCTCCCACGTCCTGAATTGTTTCATCGATTGAACTCAGCAGAGAGGCTGCACGTATCTCCGGATCACCAGAAGCGGGAGTGTTGGAGGCACGTTGCCTAGTTCCATACTTGGGCACCTGCCAATCTGGTAAGGAAAGAAGGCATCTGAGAAGCAAGGTTTTACCTCTGCAGCCTGGACAGCTGGGACTAAGGGGGGGTGGGGGAATAAGGAGCACGGGGGTGGGGCATCTGCCCAGACTAATGGCTTGGTAAAGAAACACGTGGATTCCCAGTAACTGGGAGTCTGGGCTGAAGACAGAAAGGTGAAGGCCTGTCCATGAGTCACAGAGAGTGATGACATTAGTCACAGGGACACAATTTCTGATAAGTCACCTAATCGGAACTGTTGAGGAAGTAGGGTGTGCTAGCTCTGCACTGATGGGGTTCACACACTCAAGGATAAAAAAAAAAGGTGTTTAAGAAATGCCCCTGGAACTCTCAGATCTGGACCCAGATGCCCACTAGCTATGTGAGCTTGCCCCTGGAGCCTTAGCAGTGTCTTCCGTCAAATGGAGCACTCCAAAAGGGATGTGTCAGTGTGGGCAAAGGGCAGGTGACTTTTAAGTCATCCATGGGTCTTAGTCACTGAAAAACGTCAGAAGAGGACATTGGTTACAGCTTCACCACCAACTATTTAGGAAGAATGAAATCAGTGTGGGGTTGGCAGGGGGTGGTGGGTGACACAGACTTACCCAAGGCAGGTCACCCCACCCTCAGGATTTCCAAGGCTGGTTTTCATTGGATAAGAAACAGGATGAGTGATGAGATTAACTGGGTATGTGTGTGTGTATGTGAGTGTGTGTGTGTGTGTGTGACTGTGTATATAACTGTGTGTGACTCTATGTGTGTGTGACTGTGTGTATCTGTCTGTCTGTGACTGTGTGTGACTGTGTGTGTGTGACTGTGTATGTGACTTTCTGTGTGACTGTATGTGAGTGTGTGTGACTGTGTCTCTCTCTGTGTGTGACTGTGTGACTATGTGTGTGTCTGTGACTGTGTGTATACCTGTGTGTGACTCTATGTGTGTGTGACTGTGTGTATGTGTCTATCTGTGACTGTGTGTATGACTGTGTGTGTGTTACTTTCTGTGTGACTATGAGTATGTGTGACTGTGTGTGACTGTGTGTCTGTGACTGTGTGTATAACTGTGTGACTCTATGTGTGTGTGACTGTGTGTATGTGTCTGTCTGTGACTGTGTGTAACTGTGTGTGTATGTGACTTTCTATGTGACTGTATGTGAGTGTGTGTGACTGTGTGTGTGACTGTATGTGAATGTGTATGACTCTGTATGTGTGACTGTGTGTAACTGTGTGTCTGACTGTGTGTGACTTTCTGTGTGACTGTGAGTATGTGTGTGTGATTCTGTGTGTGACTGTGTGTCTCTCTGTGTGTGTGTCTGTGAGTGTAACTGGGTGTGTGTGTGTGACTGTGTGTGTGATTGTGTGTGAGTATGTATGACTTTGTATGTTACTGTGTGTCTGTGTGTGTGTGGCTGTGCATGTAACTGTGTGTGACTATGTGTGTGACTCTATGTGTGACTGTGTATGTGTGAGAGACTGTGTTTATGTATGTGACTTTTGTGTTTGTGACTGTCTGTGACCCTGTGTATGAATTGTGTGGTTGTGTATGACTGTGTGTGTGAGACTCTGTGTGTGTGACACTCTGTGTAAGTGTGTGTGTGTGTGTGTAGTAGTAGTAGTGACTCACATGATATTTGAAAAACATGATGCTGTGAATATCTTAAATATAAGACTTTCAACTTGAAATGCAGGTCCCTTGAGAACTGGAGGTTGTAACAGCCCTGGGCTGAGATTCTTGCCTGGAAATGTGTGTACTGTGCTCTCCACATCCCCAGAGCTAACCCTACCCACTCTCATCTATCCCGAGAGTGCTTCCAACTTGTCCTGGAGGGTAACAGATGTTGAATTTTGTCTTGGGAACATTCCAAGAAAACCCCTGTGTTCCAAGATGGCTCCATGGGGCTGACCCCTGGACTCCCGCTCTCACACTTCAGACTCAGGGCTGGAAATGATAATTTTGCTCATTGGCGTTAGTTGAATGCTATCCCTACTTTTGAGCATTTACAGAGCTAACTATCTCATTTTGTTCCCACAGCAACCTAGGGAGGTAGCTCCTGCTAACCCATTCTACAGATCAGCAAACCAGTCACCTACAGGTGCGATCCTTATGCAGTGCTACACAGAGAGCAGTGGAGTTGCCCTAGATGTTTAGGATCTAAAAATCTTTGCCAGACTGTGAAGGAAGAGGTTAGATATTTACAAACTCTGGGGCTATAGAGGGCAGTCGGCAAACCAGGGTTTTGAGTCCACTTGCTTGAATTCTGTCCCTGATTCTGGACACTGTGGCTTTTGGGCACGTGGCTTTGTTTTCCTAAGCTTCAGTTGCTGTTAGGAAGAAAATCCATTGTTGTGATTTCAGCAAAGGCTAAGATAAGGTGTACAGTGAGATGATTTGGAGTATGTTTTCCGAGGAAGTGCGGAGAAGCTACTACCATCTGGGTACCATGGGTATCCAAAACCCAGGCAGGGTAGAGAATGCAGTTGATAAGGCACCTGTTTCATAACTATGTTCCCCAGAACCCAAGTAAAAAGGCTAGGCATGGTTTCCCACACATGCATTTCGGGGCGGGGGCTGGGAGGTGGAGACAGGCTAATTCCGAAGCCACACTGGCCACCAGGCTGGTAGATCCTCTGTCTCAAAAAAAAAAAAAAAAAAAAGAGCAGTTGGATAGAACCTGAAGAATGACACCTGAAGTTATCCTTTGTCCTCTGCATGTGTGTGTTCATGTATGCTCACACGCACACATGCATGTTCGCACGCGCGCGCGCAAACACACACACAGAGGTACACAAAAGTAAAATCACCCAATTGCTTACAGATCTGTTTGGGAAATTAAATAAATGCACTGAGTCGTGTGGATGGATGAATGTGCGACGCATGCCCGTAGGCCGTGAGAGCTCCCATACACAGAAGACACTGGACCACGTATGAGAACACCTCAGCACGGACCTTAACTAGAAGGGAGGTGTGAATCCTACGGGCAGAAAACCTGGAAACCCTTGGGAAGGTGTGCTTTGCTCATTGTAATGCTCCCAGGACGCTGGAGGACTCAGAAGCTTTCCCCTCTCTAGTGAAGACATTCTGGGCAGATGCAGCATGGTCAGGCTGAGCCAGGATAGTTGAGGGTCTTCTACTTTGATACTTTCCAAGTGGGAGTTCTAGCCCCTAATGTAGAGACATGGCTTTAAGGTGTATGTGGGCAGAATTAGCTAGGCCCTTGGCCAGTGGAGGAAATAGCTTAGCCTTGGAGAAAAGAGACACAATGCGGAGTCCTCACAGTTTAGGTCTCCCTAGAAAGGTTTCACAAGGGACACCGAGTCAGGCAGATGCCAGTTCTAGGAGTTGGGAGTGACAGTCCCCCTTCCACAGGCAGGCCCCAGCCCCTCCCATCTGAAAAGTCGCAATAGGACCACTGTCATCAGCTCATTAGAATCATTATAGAAGATATGGCCTGCCAATGGACCATGGTTAGATTCAGGACAGCATAGAGCCACTTTGCTTTTCCCCAGCATGACTCCAGGGAAATTAGACTGGAGAGTTTAAATTGGACACAGAAGCCTTCGAGTCAGGCTCTGGGAGTTTTATCACCTTGGTGCATCCTGCATCCCAGCTATTCCTATTCCAACGCTGCCCTGCTTGAAATTCCAAGCCCTACATCCTTTGGCTTCCTTCCTTCCTTGGTAGATGTCCATTGGTCTTGCTGTCTATTGTAATGCTAACTCTGGGACCCCAAGACCTGGAGTCTGCACGTAGACCTGTGACCCTGCACCACCCCCCCCCCCCCCGCGCTCGCTCCGAGTTATTTCTGGTTAGTAAATAAAGATGCCAATAGCCAACAGCTGGGCAGAAGAGACATAGGTGGGGTTGAGGTTTCCCTAGACTTGGGGTTGGAGGAGAACCACAGGGAAGAAGAAGGTGCAGGAGGAGGAAGAAAAAACCACCATGGGTTAGGAGTCAAGAAAACATGGCCCTGTGGGAGGGCCAACTAGAATTAAGTGTATCCCAGATGAAACACAGTAAGTAATAACTTGGGGTTGTCAATAGGAAAGTAGATTCTAACAGCATAGAGGGTAGATATCTGCTCAGCTGTTATGCTGATTAAGGCTTATTGTAAATATAAAGGCTGTGTGTGTGTCTTTTACCTGGGAACTAAAGAGTCAAGAATGGGATAGAAACCTTGGGTTGGGATAAAAAAGTATTACAATATGGTACAGACACAATATCCACTGGGATGGAGTTCACTGTGCCAGAGCAGAGCTCTCTCCCATGCCCTCCCCAGAACATACTGGCCAAGTCCATTGAATTTCAAGGACAAGACTGAAGTCCAAGACACACTCCTCTTATCCCCTAAGGCAAGAGAAGCACACAGGAATCTGGTGGCTTTCTCTTTGACTGAGCTTGTTAATATACAGACATAATTTCACGTGGCCGGGGGAAAAAGGATTCTCTTTCTGTGTTTCAGTTGTGACTTTTTTTTAATAGAAGTTGGTTCGAGTACAGGCATTTGAGTTCCTCAATTAATTTCCATCTAAATGAGGTTTTCCAGAGAGAACTAGTGATTTAGCTCCATTTGGACTTAATTTCTATGACAGAAGCCTCTGTTTCTGTGGTTCCAATTCATCTGATAAGTCTAGCACTCATTACCTGGGTGATAATTCCCCACCATAGACAGCAGCACCCAGAGTTGAGAAATGGATGAGTTTCCAATAGCAACCCAGCAGGAGGACTGGTCCCCCCTCACTTCCCAATACCACTCAATAAATAGGAAATAATAAATTATTAAGTAAGCCATGTTCCGAGGTCAGGCTCACATCATGGTATTTACAGTGCAAAATGACAACCCCCAAAACAAAACAAAACAAAAACAAAACCACAATATCAAAACAGAGATGAACAATGAAACAAAACAAAAAGCTAAAATCAAAAAGCGAAAGAACCCCAAATACACAAACAGAAATAGAAGTTAAAGACAGAGGGATAGTGACCATGATGTCACTGTCATTGACTCATCAGTACAGAACAGAGAAGGCATATCATTCTTTAAAGTGTTTGTCCAACGATGTTGTGTTTGGCCAGAGTGTCTCTGGTGGGCTGGTCAGTGGAAGGGGTCATACATATATCACCAAATAAAATTTTCTACTCAGCAGAGGGAAAACCAAGGTGGGACACAGATACCCGTGAGACTATTCAGAATATTTGCAGAAGAGGATGAGGTGAAGGGAATCTAACACAGGACTGAGGGTGTGGCTAGACTAGAATCCTTGCTTAATGTGTATGAGGTCTTGGGTTCCACCCTCAGCACCACCAGAAAAGAAAAATGCAGCAGAAGAAACAAACCAACAAGCCAAAAAACGAAAACAAAAACAAACAAAAGAAACTACCCAAAACAACAAAAAACAAAACCAAAAAAAACAAAACCAAAAAAAAAAAGTTGGAAGTCAGCCTCGAGAGAGACAAAACCCAGTGCTCTCTTCAACCTTTGGTAGCATCCTAAATCTGTACTTCTTTAAAGCAAACTCCTTTGGGAAAGAGACTGGATAGGAGAAACGTAGGGATGAGGGCTCTCTGAGACTAAGACCCAAATTCCTTCCCAAAGTTTCCATTTTTTTCTCCTCCAGAAAAACTGAGTCACCCTCCAAGGAGGTCTCAAGGAGAACCTGGAATGTGGTCCATCGGGGGTGGACATGAATGATCTTTGCTGGCAACTCGGTTTCTCGAGGGAATTCAGATGCTATTTTTAATTTCTCAAGAACGGGAACCTCCTTGTAGCATTTCAAGATTCTTCCCCTCCCTGAGTCTCCGGACACCAATTGTGTTTGTTGACTCTCTTGGGCCTCAGGCCAATGCCTGGAATTATTGGCCAACTACTCCTCCTCACTAGGTGGAAACACTGGCTCATAACAAAGTAACAATTAGCCCAGTTTCACTCCTGTAGAGCATGCCCACAGCAGGAGGTCAAGGGGCTTTGGCAATGTGTTGCTTAACCTCAGGCTTATATGCTCTACCCATTTTGGATCTTGGTGGTTGAACTAAGTAAGCACTCACCCGGAATAGCCTATTGACCCAGAGTGCTAGCCGCTGTACAAACACAGCTGCAACCCGCTTTCAGGTGGTGTTATTCCCTGGAAGCAGAAAGTAATGAGAAGGGTACAGTGAGTAGATACACCTGAGTATAATGGTTCTACTTAACCAAGGTTATCAGTGTCCCAGAAAGAGTTCTATGTTTGCTTGGAAAGAGAAGCAGTATAGAGGAGAAAGGGAATGGGGGATGAGAGATGAAGGAGGAGGGAGGGGAGGAGGAGGAAGAGGGAGAGGAGAGATATTGACGAGTGGAGGGGGAGAAAGATGGAAGGGGAGAAGAAGAAGAGGGGGAGAGAGATGAAAGAGGATGAGGAGGAGGCAGGGGAGGGAGAAGCAGAAGAGCAGAGTATCCTAGCCTTACAGATATCTAAACAACCTTCTGAAAACTGTTCCCAAGGGAAGAATATCCCCTTGCTTGGATTAAAGCCTCACAGCCACACTGAAGAGAAGAGCCAGGAATGTGCTGGTGAATCCACAACTGGACCAGGCAATCTGGCACCAGCAAGGCTATGGAGAATGACATCTGAAAGGACAAGAGCTCTCTGTAGCTGGCAGGCAGAAAGTCACTGCCAGTTGATTAAGAAGGCAGAACTGAGAAAGGTCTCTAGGTCTTAGATCCCAGCATGAGCTTAGAAATGACCTTTGGTGGGGGGTGGGGGGGTGGGGGGAGGACATCTGGCTGTCTCTCCATCTGCCTTTTATTTTCTAGTAGCTTTGTGCTATCCCTAATAGAACAGCTGCTGATCACAGCAAAAGGAGGCTTGATTTGGGTGGTGGGTTTGTCCCAGGATGCCCCGTATGTACCCTCTTTACAGAACAATGTTTGCCAACTGCGGACAAAGCAGGAAAGCTTTGTGATCTTAAAAGCTAGGAGTGACGGAGAAGCAGATAGGGATAACTTACATAAAACCTACCAGTTTAGCTCATAGGAAGGATTGGATCCCTTCCACTAATATCGAGATGAGCACAATGTCTTCTCTGGGTGAGCCATTCCTACCTTTCTCTCCCGATGCGCGAGCATCAGTTAAGCATCATCAGAATGATACTTTGTCTCATCCAAATGATACTTTGTCTCCAAGAGCCATGCTAGTATCAGAGTGTTCTTACCTACCTGGTTCCCCAACAACAAAGGGAACGGCTCTATCATGCCTGACACGGGAGACTGGCTGTCTGGCTAAGACATGGCACTTCTGACGCTAGACAGTCATTCAAGGAGTCCTTCACAGCCCTTTTAAATTTGTGTAGCTTTATGTGCTAATGTCAGGCTCCAGCCCTGGATTGAGGATCATAAGCTCGTGGCTGACTTCATCTTTCTGTTATCTCTGTGATAGCAGTAAAGCTGGTGTACATGGGGTTGAGAAACAGGGCTGAACCTCACTGACATTAAACTGAATAATAAGCCTTAGGACTAGAACACTTCTGGGTTCGGTCCCAGGATACTCAGGGTTTAGAGCATTCATGAAAAAGACCAAGATGCCTCTAGCCTCTCCCACTGTAGCCATAGCAACGAGATTAAAAATAATAATAACAATAAAAGATACACAAATAATTTAGAAGATCCCACCAAATACACAAATGACCACATATCAAGGTACACAATCTCTCTGAATAAATACATAAATAAAGAATTAAATACTGCCAATGGTGAGGGGAGAGAGAGCTCATCACATAAATAATAAATAAATAAAAAATAAATAAATCTAATAAATAAAAAAATGTTTGCTAGGAGCCCCAGGCAAAATGGTCCCCTAGAGTGGTTTGAATGAAGATAGTCTGTGTCTTCCGGACAGGCTCTCCTGTCTTCATAAGCTGTCCTGCTGAGGAGGGTTTATTAGCTCCTGGAAGCCTTTGTCTCCATGAAAAAAAAACAATGAGGCTTGGTTGGCTTGGTTGGCATCCTGGGTGGGGACGAGGGTTATTTACAGTTGCTGCATATGCCCTCCCGGGGCATCTACTCCTGTGCCAGGCACCTGCCATCCGGCCTCCCACGGTGTCAGCATAGGCATCCATGAGTTTCTGTGGGTGGAGTTTCCGTCTGGGCCAGAAGCCATGATGTGACCACTTATGCTCTGCCTCTTCTCCTGATGGATGAAGAACTTCCCTGGTGCTCACTGGACCCCCAGGCATCACAATAGGCCCACAAAGCTTGGCATGGGGAGATCACTGCTTTAATAATGGGAATTCCTCCCCCACCTCCAGATGTTTTCCTTGAGGCAAGAGGGCTAAATAACTGTCCTTGCAACTATTCAAAGCTGGGAGAGAAGCTCTTTCTCCATGTGCCCTGGCTCTGCTCATCTGTTGTCATCACAAACTTGATACTCACAAGGTTCAGGAAAGCCAGGCAGCTGGTGAGGGGGATGCCCATGGGTTTATTTTAAGGACCATCTCTCTTTGCCTGTCTGTTCCCAGTATCTTCTGCAGACAGAGCAGCTGGTGGCATTTATGTATCAGAGGGCAGCTTACCCTTGCTGGCCAGCCCTGGGCACGAGGGTACTTCTATAGCTTTCTTAAGTGTGGTACTTCCCTAAATTTGATTGGCTTTCCCTTAGCTGACAGCAAACTCAGAAGCTGGCAAGAGCTCGAGACAGGGATCATTTAACTCTCTCTGTCACAGGTTCTCTGTATCTGAGTCGTTTCCCCACAACACTGATTTACAATGCAGTGTCCTGTCTTGGCAGAATTGCTGAGAGGCAAGGAGAGTGGTCTTCATGTAGGACAGCAGGTGGCAGGCTGCCCTGGGTAGAATCCAGGGTGTGGCAGACTGGGCAATGTGGAGGGGGGGCTGGCAGGCGCCAACTGGAGGGCAAGGGCAGACTGGCTGGCGCTGGGGGCTGGCTGCTGGCCACTAGCCACAGCACTGAGAAGGCTCAGCAGATGGTCCCGTGGAATCAAATCTGTGCCAGCTCCCAGGGATGAGGCAAATTTGGGATGTAGGGCTGTAGCCCAAGGTATGCTGACTGTTCCAGTGTCTCCTTATTATCCCTGGGGTGTCACGGGGCCCTGTGTAACGGCCTTCACAGAGCTGAAACCTACCGGGCTCCCTTCCCTGACCATGCTGACACACTAGGAAGGCAGATGACCTGACTCTTCGCAGCTATACTTATAACTAGAGAACCCATTTCCAATCTTCCCTGAAGCCTACCACCACCAACGCTAACATCCACCTCCCTTGCTCGTATCTGACCTCTCATAGAAGGACCTAGGAGCTGGAGGTAAAAAGTCCGAGCTCTTATTTTGAATTTCAACCACCCTCACTCTCTTCTTTTCCCAACACTGGTTCCAAACTGTGCAGCCATGAGACAGAATGGGGGCGGGAGGAGGAAGAAGGGACAGGAGGGATGGATTAACCCTGGCCTCTAGGAGATTTCCTGTGAGCAGTGGGTGAGCAGAACAGAGCCATCTCCACATCTTGGCCAGGCCCACACTTTTGACTCATGAATCATAGCTTTCTTTCTACAGGTGGCCCTCTCTGTCCGCCCTGGTGAGCCCCAGGTGCTGGTAGAGAGACTCCAAGCAGCTTGGCAAAGGAATGGAAGTGCCTGTATCCCATGCCACCTTGAACCATGGAAACCATGGAGGACAGGAGCCAGGAGCATTCCGTAAATGTCACCCGGGGGGGATATGGTCTGTTCGGCAGGTAGTAAAGGAGACAGCGGAGTACGGAGGGGTCCTCCCGGTGGGCAGCTGGCTCGACGGAGGGCCTCTGCTTAGCGCCTCGTGCTGGCATAGCTCTCCGCTGAGCTGTAGCTCAGGCTCCGGTTCCGACTGCGGCTCCGGGAGCCCAGGCTGAGGCTGCGGGAGCTGGAGCTGCGGCTGGTCCGCGTCCTGCTCCGGGTCTGGCTCCGGCTGCTGCGGCTCAGACTGGGACTCCGGCTCCGGGAGTAACTGCGGCTGGTGGAGCGGCTGCTGCTGCTGCTGTACCAGGAGGAAGCGCTACTGAGGCTGCTGCAGGAGGACGGGCTGGGTCGGTAGTAGGGGATGGGGCGTTTGCGGGCGCTGTAGAGACCAGAGATTGGAAGCATGAGGATTCACTCAGCTCTCAGGAAGCCCAAGTGCCGTTCCAGGGAAAACAGTATCTTTCTATCCCCCAGTCCTTTAGCGAGAGAAAGCAAACCAGAAAAACCCCAACCCCCAACAAAACAGTATACTCCATCTCTTTTTAAAAGCCCCCTCTGGTAGTTGAGACAAACAAACAAAAACGAACAAACAAAAAACCAAAACCAAACCAACCAACCAACCAAACAAACAAACAACAAAAAACCTAGCTTAATCCTGCTCTATTTTGAAAAATTGATAATGTCACTTTAAAAAAAAATCAACAAATCAGGCTTGGGGTTCATGTTCCCAGCTAGCAACAGTGTCTACATTGCGACTTTAATTGAAGTTTTGGTTTGCTGTTTTTACTTTTACTAGAACCTTCTCTTCCTGGTAGGTTCTGTTTCTAGGCTGGAGAGGCTGGTTTTCCACTTACTGAAGTACATTGTTTCGTTTTAAAAACAAGTGCATGGTGTGTGTGTGTGTGTGTGTGTGTGTGTGTGTGTGTGTGTGTGTGTTGGGGGTGCTGTGAAAAAGAACACACTGTTTTTTTTTTTTTTGGTGTTGTTGTTTTTTTTTTTTTAGAAAATGAGGTACATCCATGATCAGTTAGCCAGCAGCTTAGGTGACCAGCGACCAAGATGCTCATGAATGTCCAGATGCTGGAAAGAGAGCATTGTGGGTAATTTGAGCTGACAACTCCATCCATCACTCTGGGTCCCCTTGTTCTTATTCTGCCTCCTAGCCCTCTCCAGGAAGAATACAATGTGTTTCCAGGATCCCTGCTGGTCTCTGGGGTGAGTGGAGATGTCTAGAAAGATAACCTATTGGGGGAGGGGAGCATTCTCCATTCTCTCAGCTTTCAAGGCCTGAGAAATTCAATTTCTCTCAGTCTTTACCCTCATTCTCTGCCAACAGTGCTTCTCCTGAGACCTTAGCTGTCACAGGTCACACTTCCACCTCTTCTGACCACTCAGTCAATAATGATAGAACACGGTGTGTCCCGCGTTTTATTTTACAAAGCGAGGTCACCTCTTCTCACTCCCTTTCATCTCCTCCACGTGACACTCTTGGGGGGGGGGCATGCCTTGTTTTGTAAGTGAGAAACAGCCTAAGGAGAGGAAAAGGCTCTGGGTGCCCCCAGGAACCGGGTCTTAACTCAAAATCTTTCCTTGACACAGATCCATCAAAGCCCTTGGAAATTTGCATTCTCTGAACTTGGTTAAAGGGATGATTACAAATAGCTTAAGTTTAACCTGGCTCTGAGTATTCTTGGGTATTGGACTATCTCCACCAAGGTCCAATTTACTACCAGGCCAATGCCCTGCCCTACGGGAACAAACACCCTCCTAGGCTATTAGCCCATCGTCTTCCCTCCAGTCTCCAGGGCAAGCTGGGTCCACATGCTATCCCATTGCAGGCCTAGCAGATCAGAAGCTTAATAAGATTCCACACCAGGCACCAGGGAAGGCTTTGAACCAAATATCATCATTTTGGGGGTTGGAAGGGCCATTCTAGAGCACCCCCCCCCCATCCTTAAATCCAGTTTCAGGGAAGCCAGAAAAGATTTAAAAGACCAGCTCTATTGTCCACATTCACAGAGGGGAGAAGGCTGGAAGCGGGCAATGCCTGCTCTTGGGTCTCACCTGGTTATCCTCCGGGCTTCCAGGTGACTTGGGGAGTCTCTCCGGCGCTTCCTCATGGGCGAGTAGGACCGTCGCCTCCTGCGCGCACGTTCTCGGGGCTGTGGTTCCTTCTCACCATACTTTGGGTCCCGTTCCCTGAAGGGGTACAGCAGCGGGCACGAGGCGGAGAGGGGGGCGGTTACTAGGTAACTAGGGCTGGGCTGGCTTTTCTGCAGGTGCGTGCTGTTTGAGTTTGAGACTCTTAGCTGTGTCCACTGAGGCTGGGCTTTGCTAGGGGCCCCAGAGAAGACAGGAAAGGGAAGATGACCCACTCTGGGAAGAATCTGCTTCCGTGAGCACCATGAGGTGAGCTGGGCATGAGCCACAGTGGCAGCCTCTGTGCATGCGCGCGCGCGTGCCAGTGCTTGTGTCCCTTGGTAGAGGCACAAATATTGGTGGGAGAGGAGGAACATATCAGAAGGCCCTGGGGTGGGCAAGAATCGGGCGGTGAATACAGGGGCAAGAGGACGCAGTAAGTCAAGCAAGGAAACCGAGCACCCGGATGTGAAAGGACAGTAGAATAAAGGGCGTATTGAGGCCTTGTCGCCACTTTCGATTGGACAAAAAGGATTGCAAGAATTCCTGTCCCTACCTTTGCAGGGTTAGGGCTGGGACAGGGCTTGAGATATCAGCACAGAAAGGCAAGGTTCAAGGGATGTGGCTCAGGAGGTGGCCATCGGGGTGATACCTGCTGGGGCTGTAGCGGGAGTAACTGGGACTTCGACGAGACCTGGAGCTTCTGCTAGGTGGGCTCCTCTTGCCAGACTTGGACGAATAGCTGGGAGAGCGAGAGTAGGACCTGGGAAAGACAGAAGAACCCCTAAGCAGCCTACAGTCTGCAGCCTGCGGACCTGTGTGTTAGGGTTGTGCCATCGTCTAAGGCTCTGCGCACCCGGTCCCCAGGTGGCGCTCTTTTTCTTTGCGCAAGTCTCATGAAGGAAGCTGTTCCTTAACCAGAGAACGAAATCTCCTCCTTTTTGAGTAATTGAAAATACTACAGACAACATCCTGTTATTTAGTGAATGCTTGTTGCCCTGGCCACTTTTTATCTGTGTGATCTTGGGTAGCTGATTCCTACTACTCAGGGCTTCTGTTTTCTCGTCTGCAAAATGGGTTAATAGTAACAACCCTAAAAAGTTGGTTGTAAATCTAAGAGTAAACCAGTACACTGTTACACATTTTATTGTGTGTGTGCCAGGCATTGAACTGAAAATGCATGTGTTTCACTTAAGAATTATTATTAATTTCATATTATGGATGGAGAAACAAAGGCACAGAAAGGCGATATAACTTCATCAGGGTCACAGAGCTAGTAGACACATGAATCCAAGAGTTTCTGGCTACAAAGTGGCTTTTCCCTTCAGTAGATTACAATAGTCCCTCCTCTCTTCCCCATGGCCTTGCCTTTTCTGTGGCTTCGATGAATGGTTTGGAAAAAAATGAAAAAGTAGAAAGTTCTAGAAACAGTTCACAAATTTTACACTTCAGATCATTCTAAGGAGCACGGTTAACATGGTGCTCCTGTTTCACCATGTCTAGGAAATAGATTTTTTTGTGCAGAGTATCCATGCTGTATGGACTATTTGCCTGTTACTAAGTAGCCTTCTTGTGATTAAATCCACCACCATTGCATTCTTTGTGTGACAGTAATCCCTACTTAGGAATGGCTCACAATGATGCTAGTAACTCCCACATGTCAGAAAGCTGCAGGGATATGCTTGCCCTAAGAAGAGAAAATAAGCATCCCCCATTCAATAAGAAAGAAAACGATTGGACACAGAGTATGTTGAGACTGTGGTAAGAACTGAGATCTCCGGGTAACTGAAGGAGAAGGAGAAGGAGAGCAGAACTTGTGTTAATTTTGGTATTATACCTTGAACTGAAAATATTCCCATCAGAGTGCAAGACAGATGCTTAGTTACAAAAGAAGATGGGCAATGTCATTACAGAGGTTGGTACTGATCCAGGGGTTGGCTGTAGGCATCCGTTAAGTATAACAACTGTATCTCCTGTGGGCAGAAGGGTAGCCCTTCACGATGCATCTCAGTTACTAATCCTGTGGTCCATCTCTCATGACTGATGGTTTTACTCTTAGGGAACACCATGGAGGAAGGAATGACTCTTTTCTATTGAGTACAGTTGTGGTCCCCAGAAAAATGTCCCGCCACTTTGCTCTTTGCACGTGCGTGGGGGAAATGTTACAGAAAAAAAATATGCAAGTGCTGGTTTTGAAATAACCAAAGAAGCAACTGCGTTTTGATTATATAGTTGCCGAAGAGGAACTTGCTTGCTGTTGGGAGTTTCTGTTTGGAGAGGGAAGCTGGGATCAAGGAGGCACGGGTGTTGCATCCAATGGGATGTTCCAGCTCCCGAGATCTTGTGTCTGTATGTTCCATGACATAGTTATTCCATATAAGGTGAAATGTAACTCTGCAACTCCTCCCACTAAGGGAGAATCTTCTGGATGGATCTTGTGACTTACTATGGCAAACAGAATAGCAAGACGGACAGAATGGAATGTTACTTCAAGCTAATAGGTAAGGAAGCCTTGTACATTACTGTTCTCTCTCTCTCTCTCTCTCTCTCTCTCTCTCTCTCTCTCTCTCTCCCTCTCTCTCTCTCTCTCTCCTTGTCACTACCATTTGTACAAGCACATAGTGTCCTCCTGTTGGTTGATGAGAGACAACAGAGTCTAGCGACAACTAATCACTGGATGACTTTCAACTCCCAGCCCCCAGCCAACCCACCATCTGGTCAAAAAACACACAAGGGGACTAAGAACCGAGCCAGCCTGCTGAGCCCAGCACAAATCGCTAATCCACAGAGTTACAGCAACTAAGTAAACATTCCATTTGAAGGATGGTGTTGGTTACTTTTCCACACAGCAGGAGAGTTAATTGATGCTTAACTCCTCCTCGGTGCCAAAGGAAACAATAACAATGAATGTTCCTGTGTTCTAAGAGCTTCTACCCCGGGGAGGGGAGGAGCCACGGGGACCCTGAGCCAAGCATTCTTATTTATTTATTTATTTATTTATTTATTTATTTATTTTTATTGGCCACACAAGGAAGCAGGATCTCAGAGATGTTAGCTGTCTTAACCAAGGCTGTCAGTAGTAAATCTGACTCCTCTTCCTTGGGGGGGGGGGAGAGAAAGAGGAGGAGGATGGGCATAGCTAGTTACCCAAACTCCCTGCCAAAGAAGGACGTATAGTAGATCAAACACCAAAGACACACACTCACCTTTCTTCAGAGGAGGTGGACCGGCTCCGGGTGTACCTGGGGGAGGCTCTGGGGTTTGGGGACCTGGATGAGGGACTGGAGGATCGAGTGCTGGTGTAGGAGGAGCTACGGGAGCACTCTTTGATGGGAGAGCTCCGGGCTGTGGATGGGACCAAACTAGACTTCTTCACCTCTGCACACTGGAGGCACGGGGACTGAAATCCTCTGCAGGAGGAAAAACATCTGCTGTTACCCAGCCACCCTTAGTCTGGGGGGGCACCTTGACCTGACACTGTCTCCCCCACATCTGCCCAAGCCACAGTGTCTTCAGTTCTTCTATCTATGCTCCCCTCCAACCCCTCATCCTTTCAGGGACATCCTGCCAGGTGTCAGAATTTAGAAGAGCAGAGATAGAGAAGACCTCACAAGTAGACGAATATTTCGTACAATTCAGCATCTTCAGGTAAGGGACACATACCACACCACAGGGGTTGCTTCAGAGCATCCCAGGAAGCCCTCCTGGGCACAGTGTTAATTAAATAACATCAAGTCATGTGGTGAGTGATTCCCGCCCCTCCCCTTTCTTGTCCTTGTCCAGTCCTTCTGCTTGCATGAATGAGAAAGCCCTGGCTGGGTGCTCGTGGGTTTTTAGCACCTCTCTAACACTTTGTAATCTCCCCAAGATAAAGGAACAGGCCTTGGGGTCAGGGCCTTGAGCAGGGAACTGTAACTGACCAGAGTTAAAGACACTCTCTCAATCATAGTATCAGAGGTGCTTTCTGTTTAGGAGTGTTTGTGTTTCAGAAAGTGATACACAATTCAATACACGAAAGGCATGATATGATTACAATAAACAAATCAGTGTGAACATAGGTTTTTTTTTTTTTTTTTTAAATCAAGAAAGTGACCTGAGATTAGGCACCTTTGATGTAGCCCATTTTGCAGACAGAGTGACTGAGAGACTCCCACAAAACAGATAGATGGTGCCTTGTTCATAATCAGACAAGGGGTAGGGAGATCTTTGCCTCGTAATCTCTCTTGTCTACGGATGTACTGAGCCCCTGAGGTCCTCCTGCAGGCATGTTCGTTTCAAGACGAACAAGAGTCAAGTTCAAGAGTCAACTTCACATCTCACCGATAGAGTTTTCTAGATTCGCGACGACCTCCGTTCACCTCCTGTCTTGGCTCTTGGCCAGAACAGGCTATTCTCTCCTATGCACAATGTCCTCTGCTGTCCTTTGTCCCCAGACCTTAGGACATGTTGGCATACAAACTCCTCTGTCCTTGACACCTAGTCATGCCTCTACATAAATTTCTGGTTTGACCTCACCCGGTCTTCTCTGGAAAGCCTTTTAGGACATTCTCTCTACTGTCAGTCTGGGTTGAGGGTCTCCTCTGTGTTGTCATGGTTCTTCCTGCCCAGCCCTCCTCCCATTCCTTCATGACTCCTCTGGTTATATAATAATTCCACATGTCTTTTGCCCTGGATATTGAGCTCCTTGGAGAAAGGGCATGTGCTCCTCTGTGATACCTTACACACACACACACACACACACACACACAGCTTGTCAAGTGTCACCTTGAAGTCATCCTCTAGGCCCCCATTTCTTCACAATCATCATTCCTTTTAATCCTCTCAATAGCTGTATATCTGGCCCTCCTTTTATGACGGAATTACTGAGGTGGCTCAGAAGGGCTAGTGACTCCCTCAAGGTCACTCGGAGTTCCAAACTTGGATCTGTCTGGAGGCACACCCACGTGTCCGTCACCGCTCCAATCCCTTCCCTTTCCTGTCTGGGGTGCCCTTGGTTTCCAGTTCATATCTCTTCCACTTAGCCCATATTTATTGAACCCTTTGTCCAGAGCTGGCAGGGCATAAATACTCATGATTTCACCATCATTTACATTCTACAGTGAAAGACTGCTTCTAAATTATTTAATTGGGCTGTCTATGTATATCAAATTAAGCAGGTAACGGCTATATATCTCTTGGACTTGGAGTCTGGTTTTAGAGACGGGTCTTCATTTGAATGCCGATACTGTTGCTTATTAACTGAATTTAAGTCAGCAGATCTGTGCCTCAATTTCACTGCTACTTCACAAAAAGGTGGAGATATAGATATATAGATATAGATATAGATGTAAGGTTGTGGAGACACTAACAGGAGCTGAGGAAAGCTGTTTGTGGGAAGCATTTTTAACAGTGTCTAGCATGTTATCTGGCTCAATAGATGTTAATGGCTTTTAAATGAATGAATACTAATATCATTGTTATTGTTTTTGTTATTATCGACTCCCTTTCTCTCTACTCTCCCAAATGACAGCACTTTAGTGTGCCTGTAGATAGGTATGTATGGTCTTCCATATGGGACTGTCACCGTCTGCTCTTGGAGAGGCAGACCTTTGTTTGCGCTGACACAGCTCTGGCTCTCAGGAAGGGATCAGCATGAGCTGAAGACAGGGATGTCTCAGAGAAGGTAAAACCATAGGCCAAACTACAGGCAGCTCCAAGCTGTTTGTCGACACTGAAGCCCAGCTAGGTCTTATGTTAGAGACGAAGGGCGCTGTGTCCCTGAAGAAGCTGCCAGCTGCTTCCACACCTCAGCAGTGTGTGGCCATCATTTGGAAATCTTGCCCACTTAAAACAAAGGTGGCCTTGAAGCCCCAGCAGGAGGAGGCACTCAGTGTTTCTCTGGGTAAAGTGTGCTAGCCAATTTGCCCCACTAGGGTATCATCCTAGTGAATTATAAACTCGGGACAGGGGCCCGCCATTTTCACCAAGCCTTAAGAGTGTGTCTGGTAAGAAGTTGAGGCATCAGCGAGTGAATGGACGGTGCTGACTAAGTGGCCAGGAAATTTAAACATCTACTCCTGTGAGAGCACATCTAGGGCTTAGTGTTGTGCTGTGATTCACTTATTTTTTTCCCCCAGATTCTTTTCATATGTCTGTGCGGGCATGCAATACGTGCGCGCAAGCACACAAATATGGGTGTGAGTGTGTGGGCGTAGGTTCTAGCTGATGCCAGAGATTGTTCTCCATGACTCCCCTCCTTCTTCTTTGAGGCAGGGTCTCTCAGTTAAATCCAGAGCTTACTAATAAGCCTAGTCTCACCAGGCAGCTTGCTCTGGGGGATCCCTTGACTCTGCCTCCTGAGGACAGAGTTACAAGCAGGCCTTCGAGCCCACCCACCTGACATTTGTACTGCTTGCTTAGTGAGTGAGCGTTTTAACCGCTGAACTATTTCCTCAGTTGCCATTTGCTGAGACTGCTTGAGAGATAGAGCCGTTGGTGAAGAAATGATGGTCTTGTCACTGGCTTGTGAATGAATGCGAAGCTGTGTTTTCCGAAGGAAAAATGCAGGCAGCAAGCACGGCACTCAACAAAAAGGCCTCCACTTAAACTTCACAGAGGCAGCTAGATGTGTTGTCATGAATAATCTTTAATTTGGAGCACTTTAAATTTCAGCCTGGCCTCCAGGGCCTCATCCCCCATACACAAACATCCCTCATCAAAGTGGTCCATGTCTTAGGACTGAGGAGCCAGCATCTTACATCAGCATCCAGAGCCTACACTGGCCCTTGCTGTTGTACATCCTATGACTTTGGGTGGATCCCTGGACGTTAACTCATCATGATTGTATCAAGTGTTAGAGTTTCATGGCCCTAAAAATGTCACGTTCTACCAGTCATCTTCCCCACCTCAGCCTATGCAAAACAATATTTTATACAAAAAATTCCATATTTTCTACAACTGGAGTCACGTGTGTGTGTGTGTGTGTGTGTGTGTGTGTGTGTGTGTGTGTGTGTG
>JANHMN010000262.1:0-25999 GCA_030674055.1 Rhabdomys pumilio
TTATATATTATATATTATATATTATATATTATATATTATATATTATAGGTTATAGGTTATAGGTTATAGGTTATATGTTATATGTTATATGTTATATGTTATATGTTATATGTTATATGTTATGTGTTATGTGTTATGTATTATGTATTATGTATTATGTATTATGTATTATGTATTATGTATTATGTATTATGTATTATGTATTATGTATTATGTATTATATATTCATTATATATTATATATTATACATTATACATATTATACATTATATATTATTATATATTATATATTTATATAAAAAGGATCTTCCTTTCTTTTTCTCTATCAAATTATTTTACCTTTTCTACAGTCTGAATAAATCAGATACAAGAGATCATTATCTGTATTTTAGACACAGGAACAAAGAGATGACTAGCAATTTTTTTGTTCTTTTTGATTTTTTTGTTTGTTTGTTTTTTCAAGTTTGCACATGCTCAGCACTGACAGGATTGATTCAGGGTTTAAAATAGACATTACCCATGGGGACCAAAAAATTAACTTCAGAGGCATGAAGACAGACTGTAAGTTCAGAAAGAAGAGGTAAGATGTGAGATATATTATGTCTTGGGTCACCTGACAATGAAGATGTTTCTAATGTGATCTGTTCAAAACAGTAATTCAGGCAGCTACGCTAGGGTGTTCAAAGGTGAGAAGGAGGAATCATGAAGAAGAAAAGGTATGGAGTATGTTCCTCCATAAACTTTCTATGTCCAGTTCTTCCTGTGTTACTTCTGCAGCACTAGCTTTCAATAAAGCATGGATTGTACACGTGTTGTATTTTTCTACATTATACTTTGCTCTACCAGCCTCCATGCTTGCTCAGTATAATAACACTCATATAATTAATACAAGTGATGCTAGAGTTTCCAGTTTACTGAAGAGGACCTATGATAAAGCACTGGAGGAAAGCCAGCTTCCGCAGTCACGTGGATTAGACTTGTTCTAAGTTTAGGCATCCCACACCCTCCATGTGCGGTCCAGTCCCTGTGTTACTAGAAGGAGAACATTCGTGATTGTGTTCACAGTGCGAAGAGGAGTGCATACGCCGAAGAACACGAAGGCCTTCCCAGACTGCTCTCTTCCCACTGCACCACCTCTTCTTCCTGATGCAGGTTTCGAAGGAATACGGCTGAGAGTCAGTCATCTAAGTGCCTTTACAATAAGACAAGGAAGAAAAGAATTTAGAGCTCACACTAAGATAGGGGGAGAGAAGGTGAGCTGTGTTAGAGTCCTAGATCTGGGAACAACTTTAAATGCTTCCTGGATGTTAAGGTCAAAAGGAGTTTGCAGGGCTGGGATTACCTTAGTCCCACGTTGTCAAATGCCTAAGACTTTCAGAGAGGAAGTAACCAGGACGGAGAAGATCAACTTTGAACTTCACTAAACTGGTCATTTCACAGTCAGGGGCAAATGTGCTACCTGCTGCAAGACAGGTTTGATAACCTTATGTTATCTGCATATTCTCAAAACAAAACAAAACATTGAATATTTATTGTGTGAATCTCTAAATTGAAACAGTGCCCTAGACAAAGCGTCTAGGACTGGAGCAGGAAAGTTGAGCACTCACTGTTAATAACTGGACAAACTCTCTTCTCCTATGGGACTGTGTGCATGAGTCCTTTCAGGTCACTAAAAGCACTTTGACAAAGTAGTCAGAATCAATCGTAGAAGACACCCAGGTCTTAGGTTAAAGAGTTACCATTGTAGGAGTGACATGCACACAAACACGTATCTATGTACACATTTACAGTCCCGAGCACAGTTTTCTAATTTTTAAAAAAATAACTAACATTCTTTTCATTGTTATTGTTTCTGCTGTTTTGTTTGTTTGTTTTGTTCTGAGTCATGGTTTCTCTGTATCCCTGGCTGCTCTGAAAAATCACTGACTATAGACCAGGCTGGCTTTGAACTCATGAATCTCACAGAGATCCGCTTGCCTTTGCTGGGGATGAAGGCCCGTGCCACTGCTGCCTGGCTTCCAGCACAGTCCATCCCACTTAGTGCTTAAGGGTAGGAACTGCTAAACACTACTTTAAAAATAAAATTCGAATACTTTGTTTTTTTTTAAAAAATATAAAAGTGCATGCAATTTTATAATTTTTCTTAATGTTGTCAAGTGAAATCCTTCTTATTACTTGAGGTGTTAGATGTGGGTGCTGTTTATTTGTGGGTTTTGTAAAAGCATACTCAATGTTCTATTTTCCTGTTTCTCCTGATCCAGAGAAAGCTTCTGTACTCCTGTAGTGAATCTATCTTTATTGTTATCATCTGTCTAATACTTTACATCTAAATGGTGAAGCATAACTCACAGTGACTTTCTTTAACTATGCAGTTACTTGAATCATTTTAAAACATCGCACTCTTTTTTTTCTTCAATATTCTCCAGTATGTTTAGCTGGCTAATTATTTGCATTTTTGTTGCTAATTAAATACCACATGTATTAAGTTTTGACCAATTTTTAAAAAAATGCATATTTAATAATAAAATACAGATTTTCTGTAGATGGGCAATTAGGTAGATGAGAGGGGAATGGTCTAGGTAAGAAAGAGTTGCCAGTTCGTTATGAGCTTAGGTCTGAAATAAAACTTTTCTAAAAATCCAGACAGTGCTAAGCAGCAGCTTCATACAGACAAGCATTACTCTCTTAATCCCTTGTGGACTACTGGGAAAATGTGATAAATTGGCACTTCTGAGGAAAAAATGAACACAGATATTTATTAATTTTAATCAGTTCAAAGAGTGCAAAAGAATGAAGAAGTTTTACCCATACAGAAGCTTCACCATTACAAAATCCAATAAATTCATGAACTACCAGCTACATGCAGCTGTTTAAACTTTAACTACAATGTAATATTATATTCTTCAGTTAACTAGATGCCAATTGTTTAACCCAAATGTGGCTAGAAACTATTTTGATACAGAGAACAATTTTAAGAACAATTAAACTAATATATATGTACCCAAGAAATTATTACTATTCTTACTATTGCTAATATTATCTGTCATGCTATGGATTAGATACAGGCCCTTATAACAACTTGTTTGTAACCCCTGGGTCACACCACGTTCACAAATCCTTGCTCCCAGCCAGCTACTAAGTACTTTACATGCTTGCTTAGAGTCAGTTCTATTCATTTCCCAGCCATTGGATACTAGAAAAATCAACTGAAATACAAGTGTACAATGAATAAGAGATGTTCTTCTAAGTTGAATGTTTTAGAAAGAATAAACAAAATTTAATCACTTGCAAAATACTGTAGAATGGATGGAAAAGTGAGAAATAAAACTCAAAAAAAGAGAATTATTCATACATTTCTTTCTAGATAAGACATTCATGAAGCAACTAAACAGAGATCACAGGTGACAAATTTTGTGACTTATAGAATATATATATGTATATATAATGTTAGAAGGTATATATTTGTGTTTATATATAAAAAACTTCATATATTGACATTTTGAGAGGGAAGAAAAAACACAATGGGGACTTAGGGGGTTTCAGATGAAGGGATAAATATGTCTACACATGTCACACTTTCCATAAAGCACAGTTAGATGAAGATGAAGGCACAAATAGATGATGAAAAGGGAACAAACTTGGAGAACAGCCTTCAAACATATTCCAAAATTAATATGGTATTCCTAATGTCACCTATACAAAATTGAAAGATCTTTAAAAGTCTACTTTAATTTAGGATTGCTCTTCTATGTCACAATACTTTCTTTTATTTTATTGATTTTTTTTTTTAATTCACCAAGGAGCACTTGAATATGCTTTAAAACGCCAATGATACAGCAAGAATTGAGTTATAAAAGAACTTAATTTTTTATACAAGGCTTTTGGAGTTATAAATATTAGTGACTGGTTAGCTTCACAAATCTTCAAGCTTTACATCACAGGTCTTAATTAAGACTAGGGTGTAGACCTTTCAGTTGTCATTAGAATGCCTCCAATACAATAGTAAGACATTGTGCATTGTCTGGAAATATCTTGGAAAACACAGAAGTTTACACTGAAACAAAAGCTATTATAATTTTTTACAGAGGTTCTTGAAACAACCCATAAATAACCCAAAGTTCAATTCAATACAACAGGCATTGATTCAGTACAAATGTGGTTCATTCTAAGTACATAACAGAAAGTACAATGGCAAGACACAGTCCCTTTGGGCACTGATTATTATTAATGGAACTCAGAGTAATTGCTTTGGGAATGAAAGGTGTACACAGACTTTGGGGAATCAAAACAGGAAGTCTCTCTTTCTGAATCAGTAAATGTTTTGTGAATGAGCACGACAGTATCTTGATGTAAAAGTAGCTGTGCTGTTTTGCAGTAGAGATTTAAGGACAAAATTAAAAATTTAAGGGCATGCTGATTGCTTCTCATTCAGACCTTTCTTTTACATCTATACCCAGTGTGTCTCTTAGGAAAAAAGCAGGTATAATCAGGGGCCAGACACCCTACATCAGTACTATCTGATTTTGCAGAGAAATGGGTCATGGGTTTAAGGCTCAGGATAACAGTCCCTCTCTCTTATCCCTTGGGGAATCCCCTATGCTTATGAGTCACTCTTTGCTAATAAGAAGTAAGAAGAACTAAATGGTTATTTACAGAAAATGACTCACTTATCCTAATATCACAGTTTATGTACTGCTGGATTATTTTCAAAAGGATGCATGCCGAGTGGTTGTGATTTCCTTGTAGCTCCTCTGACTAACTTAGTTCACAGTACTAGGAACTCACAATATTATGAACTTGGTTAGGTTTTCCAACCTAAGGCTCAGTCTATTGCTTAGGATGCTGGTTTGTATTCTTCTTTCCTCTCTTTCCACTTTACACTGATGCCACATGCTATAAAGAATGAAAGGTAAATCAAAGGTGATGGGAGAAGAGGCAAAGGGTGCTTTAAATATTATCAAAGTGCATTTACCAAATGAATTAAGTCAATCACCATGACTATAAACATATCACACTGCCACAAAAATATAGCAGTAAAATAGGATTCATTAATAATTGAACGTTTTTTTGTTATAGACGATCTTTCATCTTATACAAATTGTATAACTCTTAGCATACAGTAAAGCCTGCTATCTAAGGAAATGACCCAATTTGGATGATTGGTCCTATGTGACCCAATGTCTGTCCTCAACATATATTGTGATTTTCTTCAATTCTGGGATCCAGTTTACCTATTTCTGACTCATATCATCAGTTGCCCTAGACATTGGTATCTTTCAAATTAATCCTGTCAAATTTTGTATTTGCTATTGATTTTTATTCAGAAACATACAGCATTTTTAGCAGCCCTAGAGATGACTTGGCAAAATATGTTACAGTCAAAGGCAAAAACAGAATTATCAAATATAGCTTCCTCACCACAGAGAGTTTTAAAACTCTTCTTCTCTGATGCTATGCTCCTTGCTCTTCAGAATTTTTATTATTTCTATGTAACCAGTGTAATGAGTCATAGTTTCATCTTCCTTAGGCATCTACAATTCCAGATCTCTTTAGAAAGTACATGCGCAAGATCATAATTCTATAATTTGATACAATATTTACTTTAGAGTGTGTATGTGTTTGTGTATAGTGTGTGTGTGTGTGTGTGTGTGTGTGTCTGTGTGTGTGTGGGTGTGTGTGTGTAAGGGGGTGTTCAGATGCTCACAGAGACCAGAAGAGGGTATTGGATCTCCTCTAGACAGAGTTGAAGGTGTTGAAAACTACCCATGTGGATGCTAGAAACTAAACTCAGGTTCTCTGGAATCTTCATAACGGCTGAGCCATCTTTCCAGCCACCTCTTATAATATTTTATAGCTTACTATTAAGGTACAAATTATAGTTGGCCTTGATAGTACAATTAACTCTCCTGCATTGAATGAAAACCAGGACTTCCTTTGCAATAGTATGTATTTGATCCTTTCAGTGTATATATTGTGTGACCTCCAGATCTATGCAACCAGTATTGGGGTAAATTACACACACACACACACACACACACACACACACACACACACACACAAACTAATGAAATGAATACTATTTTTCAGGGCTAATAGATGACAGAGACATCCTAGCTAACTATTTTCTTGGCCATTTCTCCCATATTTGTGCCCAACCAACACTGTATGACAAGATACCACTTCTATTTTCCAATATACACTTTTTCTTTATTTCTTGGAATTTGCTTTTGGGGACATGATCTCAAAAACATTTTGTTTTCTCTGATACTCTAGTAATATGGCTCATATACAAAATTGTTTTGGTCAGATTTGGTTTCGCATACCTAGAATTCCAGCCCCCAGAAAGCTAAACCAGAAAATCCACGAGTTCAAATACATACTGGTCATCATGGTGAGGCTTAGCTTTCCTTATCTATTAGGCAAACCGCATCTCACAAAACAATGGTTGAAAATAATTGATGTTTAATTTCTAATGCTCATTTATTCTGTATACCAGCATTTGTAAGTCCTTTATTTAGTATTGTTACTGGTAATTTTTAAATAATAAAAATATTTTAGATGTCTAAGTACTATATTCTAAAAAAATTAATGATCACAAAAGTTGAAAATTAAAGTGATACACACACACACATATATATATCTCTCTCTACATATATAGGTATATATATGTATATGTATATATTTACATACATATATATATATATATATAATATGTATGATTATAGGATATATTCCTATTTATTGAGATAATTGTAGTTGTAAATTAAAGATTTTAATGTCAAAAGCTACTTAAATTTAGAGGTGAAAATAATTTATGCAAGATGAAATCAGTAACATATTGTAACACTGGAATACACTAAGAACAATTAGCAAAACATTCTAAAAAGTCTCATTTACTTTATTACATGCTAAAATAATTTGCCTTTTCTTTAAATGAATATGTTTCTAAATTTTAAAATTGCATTTTACATCCTTTTTTTAATCATTAAATTTCATGACGTGCTTGTGGGGTTCACAACAGAAAAACATCAGTTAATAAAGAGCATAGAAGAGCAGAAAAACACACAAAACACAAAAATCGGTGTTTTAAATGAGACTTTTAAAGTGACCTGTAGTTGAAATTACTATTAGAAAGAAAAACGGTTTATCTGAAAAAAAGGTATTTAAATGGTTAACACATATATACATTATTTAAAACTAGAAACTACAATGAAGTAAGTAGTGAATTCATTCTACTTCTTATTCCAGAGAAAAGTATTCCCAAATTTTAAATTGTATTTATAGAATAAATTAAAATAGTAAAAGAAAAATAAGTCAATATATTACTGACTCAGAAGAGTCTGGAACTTAAGGTTATGAAAATTTAATTGGGTCAATAAAGAAAATTCATATTTAAAAAATCTTCACAGAGTGAAATCTTTTAGCCCATTTATTGATCCTTTAAATATTTACTGTTTAGATGTATAATCAGTAAAAGAATACAATAAAAAAATAAGGCATGGACTTTGCCCTCAAGGGGCTTACAGTCTAGTATGGAAAATATAAGCAAACATATGTATAACTATAATATAAAATAGAAAGTGATGGGTCATGAGAAAACACAAATAATATATTATGGAATTTATTATCATTTAGACATGTTCTTTTCTAAGTATGAAATAAAAAAGAACCAATAATCTATTTTAAAATGTCAAATTTTGTGAATCCGTTGAGGAAACAAACCAAAGTTTCAATATTAACGTAACTTAATTCACTATCCATCCGTTCTTTAGAATGGTAAACACAAACTAACAAACGGTGAGAAATAGCATTGTGTCATTGCTTCACAAGTAGACACAAGCAGAATCCCAACCACCAGGTCTGGAATTATCAGGTAAATGCGCTAAGGCCTCGCATACTCATGACACATTACTTTCTTGCACAGAAATTGGCTTGGTCAGAATAAAGAGATGAAGAATTCCTCGATGGCTCAAGTGTGCTCCAAGGAAAGCTAGAAGGTTGTACAGTTAACTCCCAGGGTGTAACTCTAAACCATACAACCTACTACCTCAACCCGGATGCACACAGCTTCCAATGTTTCTTCAAACTCCTTATCATATCTTCAGTCCGCTCCTCCAAATATGGCGGCCAAACACCTAAGGGCTTGGCAAGGTTGTGGATAGAATATTCTAGCAGTTTACAAATCAACTTGAATGATATCTTACAGGACTACCCTAATGTGCTGGGTTTATAGTATAGGTCACGTGAAACATCTTCCGTTACCACACTTTCATTGGCGGTGAGCAAATTTAAAAGTCAGTAGTGTTAGGCCTCAATTTTGAAGAGACACTGGCTCCATCATAACCTAAAAATCTAGTGATAGACTTTCCTCTGTTGTTGAAATGGATAAGACACATTTACTCACAGAAAAAGTGCTGAGGTTTCTTGACAACAGCTATGCAGATTTTTTTTTTCTCAAAGCCAGCTATTTAGAAACACCAACCTTTGGAAAGCAGTTTATTGCACTGGAATTTAACTTTGAATGGCTCTGCTAAAAATACTCCCAGAGAGTCGACAATTAAAACTTGCCTTGTAAGACGTGTGAGGATTAATATACACACAAAGAACAAAGGAAATATTAATGTTCCAAGGCTATGTAAAATAGTGGAGTGTTAACAGGAGTGTACTGAGAGGTGATTGAACAGCACTTTCAGAATAGTGCTTTGTCAGATTACCACACTGCCACAGACCCATAGAAGCGAGCTTGTGCGGTCCACTTCACCACAAGATCGGATCTACGGGTTTATGCCAATGGGCATCATCTCACATGGACTTTTTAGTAATGTAGCATTTGTTCTAAGTATCTAATGCAAGTAGGGGATAAACATAAAATTAATATTATAGTGTAAATATTTTAAAGGCTGTACTCTCGGAATGCATATTCCCAGTTAAAGATCTTCATAAATACGCTGACTTAAATAAAGGTTTATAAACATGAAGATTAAAAAGTAGTTTTCAAGATCTTTCTTTACTTTTTTTTTTTTTTGAGATTGCTTTTGTTTTTAATGGTGAATATTTTAGCATTACTGTTAAACTGTTCTAATTAAGATCTAATATATGCATATATGAATTATGCTGTTGTGAATCATAGATATAGTATGATAAGTCTACAACTAAAACAGAGATTATTAACTGGTATATACACTGGACTGATTGTATTTATTCACATAAAACTTAGTTATTGGTTTTTGAGATTTAGTCACATTATAGCTGTTGTAAAACAAATGAGATCTTGTTGACTAGGTAAAGAACACAAAAATCACAAATTTTAAATGTCTAGAGTTGGGATGATATTAAACTTTTACAGTAGTGAGAAAAATAATAGCAAAAATCTAAAAATCAATGACATGATCGGTGTTACTCCTGCTACTCTGGACTGTCTGTGTCACATCAAAGAGCATACATTCCCTTTCAGCAAAATACATTTCAATATGTTTTCCAAGATCTATGTCCTTTCAACAAAATATACAGTCACATATAACTCTTCTCTGTTCAACAGGTTGAAGTGAAATAAATGATTCTTAATTTTGCAATCTACTACACTGTAAGAAAGCAAGCCACTGAGCACACATAAAAACCAGCTACGTCTACTTTTTTACAATGCTAAGCTCATTTGCAGCAAAATTATAAGTTGTACAGTCGTTAATCATTTCACTCGTATCTAAAATGATTTAACTTTTCTTAATTATATCTTCAATGTGAAAAATAATACTGCATGGTAATTACTTCATGATCTGGCATGTTTTGAAATAAATAAAAATAGAATGTTATTTTTCTAGAGTTTAATACAAATAATTTGGCCTACACAAATTTTTATCGTTATTTATTTTCAAATCATTCTACTTATTAAAACCGTAGTAAATAATCAACAATCATGCATCCATTTGTAGTAAAAGTATTTCATCATATATTTATACATCTTATGTTTAATAAAAGAGGAAATACTGGCTGTAGCTTTTATTACTGCAAAATATACTTTGGCTTTATTGTCTTATTAGATCTCTGAAAAACAAACTATGAGTTTATACTTTTCTCTCAGATTTTATTTCCTTTGATATGGTATAACCACTGAGAACATATTTTTCCTTTCATTATATAGATTCCTATTCAACCATCTTGTACCTATATTGTATAAATCAACATACACGTATGTCCTCAGAAAGATGGAAACTGGGCATTGATCACAAAACCAAACAAAAGGTTTACAAAGGCAAATAATACTGTAAACTCTTGAAAGAAAACCATCAAAGAAAACTCCAATAAGGCACCTTCATAAAGGGAAGGACAATTTCTTATAGCAAACACAGACATAATCATTTTCTTTTTAATATTTTAGGTTAATTACACTTTACACTCGTGCCTTTTCATTTTACCTGAGATGATTTTTCTTCTGTGGTCATGTTTCTTCTCTTCTCATATGCACTTTAAATGTTCCCCTAAAACAACCACAAAAGGAAAATATCAGACAACTGCCACCTACTAGGATCATCTGTGTAGACTGTGAGCAACGGAAGGAGGTGGACAGGAAGACAGTACAATGTCAAAATGGGAAAACCCTTAAAAAGTCTTTTTCTTAAGGCTTGGCAGAGTCAGAGGGCCCCACCCCAGAATACTCATATGACACAGAACTACTTTCACAGTTTGCCGCTACATGTTCATTTTGGTTGGCGTTGCTTTCACAGGAGCAGCTCTGAAAGTCAAAGGATGTGCCTCTTACGGAAGCGACTATGTTTCTCACAATGAAGGGGTGAATGCTGAAAAGAGCTCTGGATTGGCATGAAGCTTAATAAGATAATTAAGGGTGTGAGGATTAATGGCTCCTAAAATAACATTCAAAATAATGTTTTTTTTTTTAAACTAAAGGATCATGAAACACGAAAAACAGGTTTATCAATATTAATTAAGCCTTTGGAAGTTGGCTTTCCACTAACAAAGGAGGAAGAAGAGCTCTTCTGCAAATAATTAGTGAACAATAACTAATAAAGTCAATAAAACATTGCTTCAAATCTTATCTGTGTATTAGGTCTGTGTAATGTCTAATAATTGCTTCACAAATGACCAAGAAGAAGAAGAAAGAATTAACCAGCTGTATAATATTTCTCTTTGTTTATCCTACCTGCTTATGATATCATGAAATATAATTTTAAAAATCATAACAATTATGCTAAAGTTTACTCCTCGTGGATAATATTTATCATGTCAGTTCTTAGTATGAAAATTGTAATCTTGATTGATACACACTGCATATCTCAAAGCATTTTTTTTCTTTTTTGAGATTTTGCTGCATGTTTAGAAACATTTTTAATAAAGAAATTTTTAAAAAAGATATATCATCCTCTACCACTAAAAAAAGAAAAACTGCATTTTGTTACAAGATGTTGAACTTGCTCAGCAATTTCCTTCTACAAATAGAGAAAATAATTAGAATGCAATGTATTCACCTGCCGAGCCAAAGCAACTCTGAACTTGAAGCAAGTTTGTACAGACTTTCCCCACCGCAACAGTGAAGGGCAACTTTCAACATTTCGCAACTGCTCTAGGGCAAATTCTTTTTCCTTGTATTTTTAGTAGAATTATTAAGGAACAAGCTATTTTTTACTTCGCAACAGAGAATACGCTCTTTTTATCCCCATCTCTCTTCGACTGCAACTAGTGTAAAGCGTAATTTTATTTAGCATTATGTGGGTGCATTTTTTCAAGTAAGCTCTCTTTTTAGAACTTCGAGAAATTTCTTCTTTTGCATTTTAAATTATGAGTCACAGAAAGGTTTTACTTTCTTTACTACTGATAACCAAGCCTGTTTCTCCACAAAATACATTACTGGACACAAAAATCAGAGATAACACATACTACTGTCTGTCTAAAACTTCTGTGCACAACCAAAGCAGGGGCATACGTCTACAGAGAGTTTTCTATTTTCAGTTTAGTGTCTATGCTAATCACGATTAGAGTAAGAAAGCAAAAGAAAAAGTATAAAGTGGGTAATAAGTTAATAAGAATAAATTGAAACTGCAAGGACCCTGATTTATGGAATAGAAAGCATAAAAAGAAACAACAAAAGTTATACCTGATATGAAAGTGCGGGTTCACCAAGTGCAATGTACTGCTCTTAGGCCATTGTTTTTTGAAATAATAATAAAAATAAATAAATAAAAACAAAGAAGGTTCATAGGTTTGCCTCCAAAGCTGCTTAACGAAGCCGGATGTCTCAGGAGTTAGACAAACCAAAGTTTGCTTTTTGGATTGTCTTGGTTTGCATTTTTGTTTGTTTTTGTTTTCACGCAGGCGTACGGCACCATTATCAGTATTTTTCGGCTCTCTTGCGAATACTGAGAAGCTCAGGATTTTTGTTTGGTTTGGGGTTTTTTGCTGTTTCTTCAGGGCTCCCGGTATTTCTCAGAGAAGGAGGTTCAGAGAGCTTGTCTTCCTTCTCTTCCTTCTCCATATTCCAAGCACAAAGCACTGCGCAGAATCTGCACCAATCATTGCCATCAACTGGCAGCAGAAGGGTAGAAGGTGGGAGAGACCCGGAATCCTTCCAGGCTGCTCTGACTTGAGAAATGAGGATTGCACACGTTCGTCTCCCGAACCGAAGGGGTGAAAAGGCTGGGTGCCAGTTTGCTACTCGGCTGCAATGATCTCATGCTCATTGCTCTGTAGTCCTGTTCGACCAGTTCAAATGCCTGTTCATTATGAACCAAATACATACATAAATAAATGACCCAACTACTTGAATTCTTCAGTAACCAAAAAAAGGGTATTAACATAAAATTAAAAAAAAATCAGCAGTCAGAAAAGGTAAAAAAAGCAAAGAAAAAAAAAGCACATACAATTTTAGGATTCACTTGTTATGCCTCAATATTCTGTTATTATTTTCCTTTTCTCTCTCTCTCTTTAGAGATAAGCAGCAGAATTTATCAGGCGTGAAAGGGACAGCCTCCTGGTGGCCTGCCAAAAGCCCAGAATAAAGGCGAAGTTGTGCTTCAAAGCTCAGTTGCTTGCTGAGTCTGGCTAAAGTCAAGTATTAAGATCCACCATTTTCTGATCCTTGCTAGAAAAGAAGAAAAAAGTCAGGCCCGTTTGCTGCTTCCAAGTCTCCGTTGGCACCATCACAAAATCTCAGTCGTCAGGTCACATGATTCTCTGCCAAATGTAGAGTGAGCGCATTCCCATCAACCATTCTGCTGATACTGCGAAGGCAGCTATTGTCCCAAAGTTCAGCCCACTCTTCATTGAATTAGCTGAAAAACGCATCACCTTTGGGGGCTGGGAGTCATGGAAACGTCTACCTGGCAAGCTGCCCACTTTTTCTGCCCATCAACCAGAGATGGGATTGTGCTGCTTAACGCAGTCATGACTTGGAATGTGAAGAGTCGTCCAAAGTGAATCTCATTCTTACAACGCCTGTTTCATTTGCACAGAAAACTCTGGCTCATAGGAGAAAGGGAGGGAAAGAGAGAGGGAGGGAGGGAGGAAGGAGGGAGGAGAGAGAGAGAGAGAGGGAGAGAGAGAGAGAGGGAGAGAGAGAGAGAGAGAGAGAGAGAGAGAGAGAGAGAGAGAGAGAGAGAAATAGCAAATAAAGGTCTGAACATGCTTACTTTGCAACTTTATTTCTCAACGTACGCAAACGGTTCTCAAACCGGAAGACTGAATGCCCTTCCCTGCGAGTTTTCTTCATTAAAGGCATATCTAATGTTTTCTTTTCTGTAAATGCAACAAACCTAGCCCATTTGTTTTACTTTCTCACTTTAAGACTTCGAAACAAAACCAAACCTCCCAGTTTTCCTTTTGCATTTTTATTACTTTCTGATTTTTATCTAGCACCAATTTTGTGCTACATGCCCACAATATCCACTAGCAACAGAGATGCATTATTGCTCCCATCTCCAACAAAGTGGTCCCCTGAGAGGCTGGGGTGTCTCCTCCAGCAGGCAAAACCCTGCAATTGGGTCCTGTGATAATCCCCATCACTACCTAGCACAGCTGCTATGCAAGTTTGCTAAGATTGACACATGTGAGAAGTGTTCTTTCTGTTCCCTTACTGGCTGCGGGTTGCCTGTGTGGCATGAAAGATGCCTTTGAAAGACTCAGGGAGTATATCAACAGCTCTTAGGCAATAAAATGAACTGCTCCCCCCCCCTCCCTGGTGAATTTCCATTCTAGCATGCAATGAGATTTTCCCCAATGTACAAACATTTCCATACTTTCTAACAAAAGTGGAGAGAATTCAATCTTTAAATATTTTCTTCAGCAGAATGTAAAGCCAAGTAAGCATTGTTAACATTTAAGCCAAAGATACAGAACACAATGCAAAAGGCCTACATTTTCATACATGATTGAAAATTTGGGAGTGATTGTCTATTAAAGTAAATTATGTTTGTAGTAAGTCTAAAATTATGTTCGGTGCCTTATCTGAGTAATGGATCCGAATCCCTCTCCAGGAATGCACATATATTAAATATTATTTGACAATTCAAACCGTGACTTGCCTAAACATTATTTGTGAATGTCAGAGAACTAGGAAACAAGCCATCAATGGTTTTAAAGGTTATTATCTTATTCATGAGGTCACTTTAGGAGCACGAGGGGTGAATGTCACATGTCCCTATGGGAAGCATCATGGGATCCTGCCTGTCTGTAATTGAAACCTGCACAAAGTTATACACAGTAGAACTTCACCTTCAACATGTGCTGAAGTTTGCAATTCCTTTTCTCCTGGACTGAAAAATTCTGGGCAAAATCTTCTAGAGTCTTAATCACAAGTCTAAAGAGTGATGGGTAGAGAATTGGACATTGTGAATTTACAGCCCCCGTACATTCAGGCTGCACAAAGTAGGTGGACAGACAGAATGGGAAATTTAAATTCACAGTGACTGTTTAGTTATGCAGCAATTAAGCACTAGTGTTTGATAGGTTTAATAATGGGCATAGGGGAATAAAAGTAAGGCAAGAGGATGAGGTGCCCATGGGGTGTCATTCAGTAACAACTCTGAAATGAGAAAAGGTCACTGTAAAGCAGTGAAGCTAGTATCCAGAGGAAACTTTTTAAATAAATGTTTTTATTTAAATCTTCTATTAAATACCACCAATATCCCTGAAGAATATGCATAAAGCAGAAGATTGTGACAGATTGAGAGACTATGGAGAGGAGGCTGGAGACTCTGGCTCTGAGAACTGGCGTGCTTGTGAGTCCCTTCATTTTTTGCCTTGACTGGTTTTAATTTGTTTGTTTGTTTCTGTTTTTTGCTTGTTTGTTTTTTGTCATGGGATCAGAAGAAGAGTGACCCACAAGGACAGTAATTTTTGGGACAATGTTGTTTTAATTTTTCTTTCAAGTTTGGTAATTTTTTTCAAGACAGGGTTTCTCTGTGTAGCCCTGGCTATCCCAGCACTCACTGTATAGACCAGGCTGGCCTTGAACTCAGAGATCTGTTTGCCTCTGCCTCCAGAGGGCTGGGATTAAAGTCATACACCACCATTGCCCAGGTAGGACATTGCCATTTTCTATAGTCAAACACCAAAGAAGGAATTGTGACTACATTCTAACTCACACTTATAAATGTTAGCTTGGAAGCCAAAATGCTTCCAAGATAAAATAAAGAGTCTGGATATCCTTTTTCCAACATCACCAACATAGTAGAAGACAAGTTTAAAGAAGAGTTAATAAAGCAGGGTTGGGGGGAGGGGAAACAAATGAAAATAAATGTAATCACACACACACACACACACACACACACACACACACACACACACACACTCATACATGCATATACATGTGCAAAGATGCCATGGCAGAGTGCATTAGTTTTAGGCTAACGTAAAAAGTAAATAAAATAAAAACATAAGCCTAGAAAACAAACCTTAAAACATTAACAATTAAAATATCACAAAGGGTGATACATTTGTTTAAATATTTATTAATTTTAAAACAATGTTTTGCTACGAAGCTTAAGTTGTTCACAGATTCCTAGTCTTCCCATTCCTGTCTTTTGACTACTGGTGTTTCAAGAGTGTATTGCCACATTTAGATATCACAAAGTGGGTTTTGTTTTTTTTTTATTTTTTGTTTTTGTTGTTGTTGGTGGTGGTGGTTTTTGCTACAACACACTCAAAATAGACATCAATTGACAGAAAAGTAGAATGATATTTCCAAGTACTTTCAAAGTACAATATGTGTTCAAGAGGACATCTTAAGCAAGACAAACTGAAAGAAACCATAAAATATTAAGAGGAAGAAATAAAAACTGAAAACATGGCGTGTAAAAATTTATGGGATGCCTTTACAGTAGTGTTCAAATGGAAATTAATTAAGTGTATAAATTGACAATGCCTCAGATTCTTCCTTCACACTCTAACCCCAAAACCCATAATAATAGCCTAAGTAGAGAGAGGAAGGAGACTTGAACATAAACAAATAAATTTAAAAACAGAGAAAGAGAGAAAGCCAATAAAATAACATTTTTTTTTATAGTACCCATCAAGTTGACAGAAGTCCTGCAATAATGGAAAGTCAGAAGATCCAGCCATCAATATTATAACGGAAACAATGGAGTCACCCCCAGATATCTAAAGATAGTAAGAAAAATTATAAACCATGTGAAGGTGAATTGGACATCTCTGTTAAAATAGGTCAATAGGTCAAGTTTTTTTTACACGATTTTATTTGTGTGGATGTATGTGCTTGTATGTGTGCCTATGTGCATGTGTGACAGGTAAAACTTTAAGTAGTCAACTATGACATTGAACTCCTGATCGTTCTGCCTTCTCTTCAAACATGTGAGAATTATAAGCATGCACCACCACATCTATTTTGCTAGAGTTTTATGCACACACATACCCGTACATAAAAGTTTAAGCCAACAGTTGCAATGAAAGCCTTTAATTGTGTGAACGTGTATGTATGTGTGCATGCATGTCTGTATAGCAAAAAAGAGGACACTGGGCTGCTAGCAGCCTGAAATACAGGTGTTCATGAGAGGTCAGGATGTTATTTAGGGATTAGAATCAGTTCTTGTAGCTAAGCAGTGAGCATTCTTAACTGTTCAGCCATTTCTCCATCAATTTTAACTCTTTAAAATAAAATTTTGAGAAAATTCCACTCTTCCATCCTGATATAGGAGGAGCTAAGGTGAGAGAAGTAATTAGAGGAAGAGGAGGAGTAAGTAGAGGAAGAGGGGAAGGAAGAGGAGGAGCTTGGACAGGGAGAGAATTGAGAGAGGGGAACATGGAGGCGGATGTTCACTTGTCTCCAGCAGTCAAAAGTAGTTGGTATATCTAGGTTGGGTATTGGGTTATACCTCTGATTGAGTGGGCATCTTGTTATTGATCATTACCAAATATATAAATCTTTGGATAATCTAAGCATTAGAGTCTCATTTGTACTGAGCCCACGTGGTTGACGGGATGATCTGGACAACGCCCAGCCTTGCAGAGAAACAGTGTGGAAGATTGGCAGAGCCATCTCCCACGTTAGCATCTCATGAGTGGCAGGGCTGGTGTTTCTGGATGCCCTTTTTTTTTTTTTTTTTTTTTTTTTTTTTTTTTTTTTTTTTTTTTTTTGGTTTTTCCAGACAGGGTTTCTCTGTGTAGCCCTGGCTGTCCTGGAACTCACTCTGTAGACCAGGCTGGCCTCAAACACAGAAATCCGCCTGCCTCTGCCTCCCAAGTGCTTGGATTAAAGGCATGCGCCACACGTGGCCTCCGAACATGGCGGCTGAGCTAGGCAGAGCCACCACAGCTTAGATAGTCGGCTTGACCGGCAGCCATTTTTAAATATTTAGTTTGACATCCTGAAACAACTTATTTCAATTCACTTAAAGCTATTCAGGAGTTGAACTTAGCAGTTTCCTCAAAGGATGCAGATGATTTCCACAAACAACACTAAACAATACTGACAGACTTAACACCAATTCTATACCACTGTTTTGATGAAATTTAAAACAGGTAGTGGCTTTCATTCATTTCCTAAAACTGATTATTATTCTGATTTTAAATCCATGCAAGAAAATCTCTAAATAGAAAAACTAGAAATCAACAGCATTCATGACTCCAAACACAAAAATCTTTAACAAGATATTAGCAAATTCAATTAATTCAGATATAAAGACACTACATAGCATGAGATGATGAAGTTTATTACAAGAATGAAAAATCTGATCAAAGCCCACAGAATATTCTTCACAATACTTAGAGTTAAATAACAAATATCAAGTAATACCATTTGACAAAATTGAGCATCCATCCATGTATGCTTTAAAACATAATTAAGGGAAAGCAAAATGTTAACTTGATAAAGATTTCTAAGACAATGACAAAGTGTCTTGTGTTAATACGATATTTATATGTAATGTTCAAATACTGAATACTGTTTTCCCTAAGTTCAGAATCAAGGATGCTCAGGCACCAAACACTGATTCAATAAAGTAGTTCTATAAGTTGTAGCTAGGAAAACAAAGCAAAGCAACAACAAAACAATAAAAAACAAAAGAAAGGAAAATGAGTGGAAGAAAGAGGAAAGGAGGAGAGAGGAGGAGACAGTGAGAAAAGATAGGAAGGGAAACAGATGAAGAATACACAATACAATTAAGAATTAGTCAAAAAAATCCTCCTTCTGTATTGATAGCCTCTGCCCCTTCCCACTAGGCGCTCTCTTACTTTGATTCCATTTCCCATGTCACATTGCCTGTATCCTGATCTTTCTTTCCAAACCTCCCCTCCTCTCCTATGATTCCTTTATACTCTTGTATACCCAGATTCTAGGCTTTAGAGCAAGGAACCACACATGAGAGAACATGCAGATTTTGTCTGTTTGGATCTGGGTTACCATGCCCAATACAATATTTTCCAGGTCTATCCACATACCTGCAAGTTCATGATATTTCTTTTCTTTATAGCTGAGTAGTATTCCATGTGCATATGTGTTACATTTTCATTTTCCACCTATTTAACACTTAGGCTGTTTCCATTTCCTGGCTAATGAGTATATGATGACAATGAAAATTGTATCAAGAGGATGTGGAATCTTCTGGGTATGTAGTAAGTAGATGTATTGTTGAGTCATATGATCAATTTATTTTTGATGGCAGATATTTGATGATCCTTCATATTGCTATCCAGAGTTGCTACATCAATTAACATTACTGCAACATGATACTGAGGGTTCCACAGTCTCACCAGAATTTGGTTTTACTTATTTGTTGATCTTAGCCATCCTGTCTCTAAGTTACTTGAATTTAAATTTTCCTAATTGGTAAGGATGTGAAACATTAGAAGTATTTTTTAACCATTTTTGTTTTTTCTAATGAAAACTGTGTTTAGAGTCCTAGCCCATTTTATTCGACTAATTTATAAAAGCCTCAAGAAATCATATAATTTTATAGCTATATGTATATATGTATGGAAATACACACACACACACACACACACACACACACACACCTTAAAAAAAGTTAAGCCACTGGGGCTGACACTGCTCTACACAAGAACCATAGACTAACAGAAACCCAAGTACTTGGCATGAAAAATATCCTTTTAAAAGCTTGGTCAGAGTATTTCTAGTGAGTCTCAAAACAGTACAGATTATTTGTGTAGACACATAAAATTATTATGAACTTGGTAACTTTGTATACATGCAAAGGAATTAGACTAGATGAAACAATTTGTGGGCAAAAAGATTGTAACAGGAGGAAACTATGCAATTCCAATGCAGATTGCATAATAGTATATTATTATAATTTATTACCTTATATGTAGCATAAAACTATAATAATAGCACATTCAATTATTGTTTTTACCAATCAAGACTCTGTGGTCTTGTGGAAAAATAGGATACATCAAATAATAGAACAGAAAAGGAAATCAAGAGAGACATTCATTGTACAAGTTTGCAAATCCACCAGCAGTGGTGGAGTATTTCCCTTGCTGTACAACCACTCCAGAATGTGCTGTCGGTTGAGTTTTCACTCCTAGCCATTCTGATGCATGTAAGGTGGACTCTCAGAGAGTTTTTAGTTGCATTTTCCTGATGACTAAGGACTCTGTGCATTTTTTTTAGGTACTTCTCAGCCATTCATGATTCCTCTGCTAAGAACTCTCTCTTTAGCACTGTACCCCATATTTAATTGTGTTATTTGGATGGTTAGTGTCTAATTTCTTGAGTTCTTTATTTATTTTGGATAATAGTCATTCATCAGATGTAGGGTTACTGAAAATCTTTTTTCCCTGATGTCAGTGTTCTTTGACTTTTAGAAGCTTTTCAGTTTTATGAGGTCCCATTTATTAATTCTTGGCCTGAGCCCTTGGTGTTCTGTTCAGGAAGTTTTCCCCTGTACTGATGATGAGTTCTAGGCTATTCCCTACTTTCTGGTCTATTAGATTTAGTGTATCTGGTTTTATGTTGAGGTCTTTGATCCATGTGGGCTTGAGTTTTGTGCAGGGTGATAAATATGGATCTATTTGCATTCTTCTACATACAGACTTCCCACTAGACCAGCACCATTTGTTGAAGATGCTCTCCCTTTCCCATTGTATGATTTTGGTTTCTATGTCAAAAATCAAGTGTTGGTCGTTGTCTGGGTTTATCTCTGGGTCTTTGATTCAATTCCATTGATCAACATGTCTGTTTCTATAGCAATGCCATGTAGATTTCATTTCTATTGGTCTGTAGTACAGCTTGAAATCAGCAATAGTCCCAGGCAGGACTCCCAGTGGAGAGAAATGGACAGCAACCCACCACAAAAACTTTGACCCAAAATATGTCCTGCCTATGAGATGTGCAAGGACAAAGATAGTGCAGAGACTGAGGGAATGGCCAACCAATGACTGCCCCAAATAGAGACCCATCCCATGGGCAAGAACCAATCCCTGACACTATTTATGATATTCTCATATAGTTGCAGACAAGAATCTAGCAGAAATTTTCACCTAGCAGTCAATGGATAGAGATGCAGAGACTCACACCCAAACATTAGATAGAGCTGGAGAGCTGAGATTAGGATTGAGGAACTCAAAAATAATAGGGACTCCACAGAAAGACCAACAAAGTCAAGTAACTCAAGTAACCTCAAGCCTTGGTGCCTCCCAGAGACCCAATCAACAACCAAAGAGTAGTTTGGACTAGACATACCCCCCCCCTGCACATATGTAACATATGTAACATATGAACTTCATGTGGGTCTTCCAACAATTGGAGCAGGGGATGTCTCTGAGTCTGTTTCCTGCCTGGACTGCCTTGTCTGCACTCAGTGGAAGAAGATTAACCTTGTCCCTTGTCAACAAGTGGGGACCATGTGGTGGGAGGGTTGTGTTAGTGGGGCGTGACACCCAGAGAGACCTATTCTTTCTCAAAAGAGAAGAGGAAAGTGGAATGGGGGAGGGCTTGAATGAGGGTGTTTTGAGAGGAGAAGATAGGCTGATATTGAATTGTAAAGTGAGTAAGTAAATGAATTTTAAAAAGATATTCATATACATACCCAAATATTTGGAGTAAAGTTGTAAAAATAATAATATGAAATAGTTACCGTAAAAGTAACTTTTATTATCCTGTAGTAATTGTTATGTTCGAGGCCTACTGACTCCTTTGCCAACATAGGCCTAGTCCTGGCAGCTTCTAGCTTCTGTACAAGCTAATCTAGGCCTAGAGAGTTTTCAGCCCCTGATACTTTCCCTTTCTTATTCTTTCTGAATTCTGGTTGGCTGGTTCAACTCAGTGGGTCTGGCTCAAAACTCCCCTTGAGGCTGACTGACTCAATCTGGCTTTCCTAAGCTTCTGAGTTGTTCTGTTTGGGCTCATACTAACATTGGTAATATGTTCTCATCTTCTGGCTCCTCTCCCTTCTCTGGATCTTTTGTCTTCAACTGTGTATATCTTGTTATTTCTTCAACCTGTCTCTGTAAGACTGTCCCAGTAAAACTACTTCTTTCCTCTCTTTGCACCTCTCCTCTAGTAGCTTCGATTTTCTACCTTTTCTCCTGAGAGTTGGGCCTCTTCTGACAAATCTTTCTCCAAACCATCTTGTTGGCCACTCAATTGGACATCCCTTTCAAACATGTGTGCTTCTTTCTGTACATCATCTTTAACTACGTTGTTTGGGTTTAAAAGTGTATACTAAGTGCGTATCTGTATTCTAGACAGAAGGATTAAAGATGTGTGCTAAGGGCTCAGGTACTCTACAACTAGAAGCAATTTTTTTGAGTGAATATCTCAATGTCAAAGTTCACAGTGTCATCAAAGATCCTGTAACAAATAATAGTTATTTCAAAGAATAGGGATGGACTAATTAGATGTGAGCAGACTGAGATGAACAGTAGAAGACAGAAAAAGAACTTTAACCCAGTTAAAGTTAACCTTTAAGGTATGTGGTTAGGTGGGGTGCCTAGAATCCACACAAAATTTAACATACAAGGTTGAGGGCATCTCATGTGGCTCAATCTGAGGAAGAGAATTATGGGCAACTATGGAATGTTGAGAGCAGAAACAGTCTTTCCAAAGGTTGATTGTCCACAATTGGTTCTTTAAGAACAAAGTGTGTGTGCATGTGTGTGTGTGTGTGTGTGTGTGTGTGCACGTGTGTGTGTCTACTAATAAGGAGAAAAAAGTTCTGAATTTGATTGAGAGAAGACAAGAGGAGGGACATGGGAAGGGTTGAGAAGGGTTGGAGGGAGTAAGGGGAAAGTGATGTAACCATATGTAATTTCTAATAAACATATTTTAGAAAGAAAATTGATTCAATGGTCTGTTAAATTTAAACATCTCTCATTTATTAAAAGGATTTGCCAAGAATTTGAAAATGTAAACAACTGATTGTAAGAAAATATATTCAAGCCACCTCCTCAGTGAAGTATCTGATTGCAGAAGACAGGAAGCTGCATCACAACTCTGTAACAGAATTAATCCAAAAGGAAAATGTACAAAAAAGCAAAGAGATTTTCACACCAAGAAGACAGATATTTGTAAGCATACCAATGGAGTCTAAAAAATCATTAGCTATAAATAAAATGAAAAATAAGCCCACAGAGAGACCATGTATGTTTATTAGAAGAGGTGACAGTATGTTTAACACTGACTATACTAAAGGGATACTGACTAGTGTCTGCACGGCCTGCAGGAGACAAAGCTTAGGCCACCATGCTGAAAGGAGTTTAGCATATTCTTTAAGACCCAATAATAAAGCCAGCATGATGTCTTAGTAATAGCAGACTCCACAGCATTCTCCTCTGGCCTCCACAGGCATATGATGAAATGTGCATGCACACAGACATGTGTCTCTCGTGCACATACGATAATGAAATAATTCAAAGATCATAAATGTATCATGTGACCTGCAATTTGATTCTTGGGTATTCACCCACCCACCTACAAAGAGTGAAAATGTATGTTGAAAGAGAAATATGAGTTCTTTCAGAAGCATATTCATAATACTCAAACACTGAGAAACTCAGATACTTTTCAACTGATGACTTATTAATGTCAACTGGAATGGCCATACAATAAAATACCACTCAGCAAGGGACTTAGAAACAGGCTAGCAGGGCATTCATTGGCCCAGATGGTTGTGAGAGAATTATATTGGGTGTAAGAAAACAGTGCTGAACATTATTCTATTTGGTTACATCTCTACACTCTTCAGAATTTCAAAGAAGTGACAATCAAGAAACTCATGGCATCCAGGCCTAGGTTGCAGTGAGAGGAACATGGGCGTCTTTAAGAGCAGTGCAAAAGAGCTTTAGGGTGCCAGAAATTACTGTTAATGACGCTGGAAATGTCATTATACCACTTTGTTATTATGATTTTTCAAACATTACTAGTGAGGAATATCGGATAAATAATAGATAGTATACCCATTTTACCTTCTTATAATTCACGCGCATCCTCAGCTACCTCCAAATAGGCAGTTGGAATCTTTCTAAGAGTAACTGATATAGATCAGTTATTGCTTTGCTTGTTATTTGAACCTGATAATGCTATTATAAAAAAAAAAAAGAGCCAACTGAGTAAAGACCTGAATGTATAAGTTGCCCATTGTTTTATTTGTTTGTTTGTTTTCCTTTTTGGTGGTGGTGGTGTGTGTGTGGGGCGGGGGTTAGGGCTGAAATTCCATAGCTATATTTCAGAAGCAGTGCAGGAACAGTGAGGCCTGTTCGCTGGTGAGAAGATCCTAAATCAGAGGATGGCAAAGGTCTCTGGGTGAATGAATGATGAATGTCTCACATCTCTGTGTCATGAGGTGTCTCGGTGTCTACCCCAGTTGCCCAGCTTTGCTTTTGAAACACAGAAACTGTCAGAGCAATATATATGTGAATTGAGAGAAGCAGCTCTTGGGTAAGAGTTTAGCTATAGACAACAAAGTTTTAAATTTACCGATGTTACTGTTTTAACACAAAGTTTATGTTTTAGACTGAGTCAAAATTTAAAAAAAAATACTTTAAAATAAATCAACTGTACACAAAAGGGTGTGAGTTCAGCATATGGGTGGAGATACTGCTCACCGTGATAAAGTCTACTTTGAAGCCCGACATAGTTTGCTTCAGTTTGTTTCCTTTTCGTGTTTGTGACTACCCCATTTTGAAATGCCTCTTAAATGTTCTCCTATCTCTATTTTCCTTTATAATGTCTTTGATGAGTACAATAGAAATTTAACTGATAAAGTTTAATTGGAGCTCACAAAGAAAACTGGAAAAAAAATCTCCTTAAGATCACCTCTATTTTAAATTTCTTCACAATTTTAGTGAGCAACAATACTGCCTCTTACAGAATCTCTTTGACAATCATTCTGCCTTGGCCATCATTCATGTATGATGAACTGTGATGTAAGACAAAGTCGTTGAAAATTTAGATTTATTTGGGGCAGAATGATACAAAGGCTACAAGTGATATGGCAGATATTGGTAGATATTGGTATACAAAGTGATTGCAGGATGCCGGAACGACACCACAGATGACACAGGCAGTGGGAGAAAGACGCCAGCGAGCATACAGAATAATATTAAACTGCTTAAGGTCTGAAAGCATAAGACGTCTTAAAGCACAGTGAGAAATCCAAAAGCCCAGCCTAAATGTCAGAATGGCTGTACCTTGTAGGCAAGCTCTACAACTTGACCATTTAAAAAATAGTTTTCAAATGCATTCTAATGTAAAATACTCCAGATTTCTTAGTGTCATGTATGTTTCTTTATGATTTGAAAGTGGAAAATATGAAACATGTAACATGTACATATTTGCATTTACTAAGAGTTATAATTATTTTTATAGCATGCTTTCAATTTAGAAGGAAGGGAGTATGAAATGAAGCAAGAGAAGTAAATGTAAGATCTAGGTGTGCTCAGTACCTATTGTGACTTAAAATAGCCTCGAATAGGTTGAGTTCACACTTGGTTTAACATACATAATTCTATGACAAAGGAAAGCTGGGGTCAAAGCTGGCTGTATAGTTTCATTTGATTTGTTTTTCTTGTAAACAATGCATCTTTACCCGTCAGGTTTAATTTCAGGTATTGTAATTTTATAATGGTGGTTGTTCTATGATAAATTTCCAGGACATAAAGAATAGATCCATTTAACTACACTTCCTGAGTTCATGAAGTGGTAATATGTGCTGGTGTAGCTACAGGAATTTCTTACATCTGTGGAGTGAACGTGAGCAGTATGCTTCATTTCAAAAAGTTTATTGCTTAGTTTACACTCTACAATTTCTTTTCCCAAGCATACTGTTACAAAGCATCATATATGAATTAATTTGTATTATAATATTTCAGGATTTATCTTAGAAGTAGTCCATTCCTAATATCTTCATTATCCATGGTCACATCGTCATGCCAGGTCATGGAAGGAATGACCTCTTGTGAAAGGAGCTTTCTTATGATACTTCCAGATACTCATGTTTGGTAATACTAAGAGAAATTTAAATCAACTTAATAAAAAAAAAAACATGAAAAGCAAAACAAAAAACCAAACATAAACAAAA
>JANHMN010000263.1:0-25995 GCA_030674055.1 Rhabdomys pumilio
TTATATATTATATATTATATATTATATATTATATATTATATATTATAGGTTATAGGTTATAGGTTATAGGTTATATGTTATATGTTATATGTTATATGTTATATGTTATATGTTATATGTTATGTGTTATGTGTTATGTATTATGTATTATGTATTATGTATTATGTATTATGTATTATGTATTATGTATTATGTATTATGTATTATGTATTATGTATTATATATTCATTATATATTATATATTATACATTATACATATTATACATTATATATTATTATATATTATATATTTATATAAAAAGGATCTTCCTTTCTTTTTCTCTATCAAATTATTTTACCTTTTCTACAGTCTGAATAAATCAGATACAAGAGATCATTATCTGTATTTTAGACACAGGAACAAAGAGATGACTAGCAATTTTTTTGTTCTTTTTGATTTTTTTGTTTGTTTGTTTTTCAAGTTTGCACATGCTCAGCACTGACAGGATTGATTCAGGGTTTAAAATAGACATTACCCATGGGGACCAAAAAATTAACTTCAGAGGCATGAAGACAGACTGTAAGTTCAGAAAGAAGAGGTAAGATGTGAGATATATTATGTCTTGGGTCACCTGACAATGAAGATGTTTCTAATGTGATCTGTTCAAAACAGTAATTCAGGCAGCTACGCTAGGGTGTTCAAAGGTGAGAAGGAGGAATCATGAAGAAGAAAAGGTATGGAGTATGTTCCTCCATAAACTTTCTATGTCCAGTTCTTCCTGTGTTACTTCTGCAGCACTAGCTTTCAATAAAGCATGGATTGTACACGTGTTGTATTTTTCTACATTATACTTTGCTCTACCAGCCTCCATGCTTGCTCAGTATAATAACACTCATATAATTAATACAAGTGATGCTAGAGTTTCCAGTTTACTGAAGAGGACCTATGATAAAGCACTGGAGGAAAGCCAGCTTCCGCAGTCACGTGGATTAGACTTGTTCTAAGTTTAGGCATCCCACACCCTCCATGTGCGGTCCAGTCCCTGTGTTACTAGAAGGAGAACATTCGTGATTGTGTTCACAGTGCGAAGAGGAGTGCATACGCCGAAGAACACGAAGGCCTTCCCAGACTGCTCTCTTCCCACTGCACCACCTCTTCTTCCTGATGCAGGTTTCGAAGGAATACGGCTGAGAGTCAGTCATCTAAGTGCCTTTACAATAAGACAAGGAAGAAAAGAATTTAGAGCTCACACTAAGATAGGGGGAGAGAAGGTGAGCTGTGTTAGAGTCCTAGATCTGGGAACAACTTTAAATGCTTCCTGGATGTTAAGGTCAAAAGGAGTTTGCAGGGCTGGGATTACCTTAGTCCCACGTTGTCAAATGCCTAAGACTTTCAGAGAGGAAGTAACCAGGACGGAGAAGATCAACTTTGAACTTCACTAAACTGGTCATTTCACAGTCAGGGGCAAATGTGCTACCTGCTGCAAGACAGGTTTGATAACCTTATGTTATCTGCATATTCTCAAAACAAAACAAAACATTGAATATTTATTGTGTGAATCTCTAAATTGAAACAGTGCCCTAGACAAAGCGTCTAGGACTGGAGCAGGAAAGTTGAGCACTCACTGTTAATAACTGGACAAACTCTCTTCTCCTATGGGACTGTGTGCATGAGTCCTTTCAGGTCACTAAAAGCACTTTGACAAAGTAGTCAGAATCAATCGTAGAAGACACCCAGGTCTTAGGTTAAAGAGTTACCATTGTAGGAGTGACATGCACACAAACACGTATCTATGTACACATTTACAGTCCCGAGCACAGTTTTCTAATTTTTAAAAAAATAACTAACATTCTTTTCATTGTTATTGTTTCTGCTGTTTTGTTTGTTTGTTTTGTTCTGAGTCATGGTTTCTCTGTATCCCTGGCTGCTCTGAAAAATCACTGACTATAGACCAGGCTGGCTTTGAACTCATGAATCTCACAGAGATCCGCTTGCCTTTGCTGGGGATGAAGGCCCGTGCCACTGCTGCCTGGCTTCCAGCACAGTCCATCCCACTTAGTGCTTAAGGGTAGGAACTGCTAAACACTACTTTAAAAATAAAATTCGAATACTTTGTTTTTTTTTAAAAAATATAAAAGTGCATGCAATTTTATAATTTTTCTTAATGTTGTCAAGTGAAATCCTTCTTATTACTTGAGGTGTTAGATGTGGGTGCTGTTTATTTGTGGGTTTTGTAAAAGCATACTCAATGTTCTATTTTCCTGTTTCTCCTGATCCAGAGAAAGCTTCTGTACTCCTGTAGTGAATCTATCTTTATTGTTATCATCTGTCTAATACTTTACATCTAAATGGTGAAGCATAACTCACAGTGACTTTCTTTAACTATGCAGTTACTTGAATCATTTTAAAACATCGCACTCTTTTTTTTCTTCAATATTCTCCAGTATGTTTAGCTGGCTAATTATTTGCATTTTTGTTGCTAATTAAATACCACATGTATTAAGTTTTGACCAATTTTTAAAAAAATGCATATTTAATAATAAAATACAGATTTTCTGTAGATGGGCAATTAGGTAGATGAGAGGGGAATGGTCTAGGTAAGAAAGAGTTGCCAGTTCGTTATGAGCTTAGGTCTGAAATAAAACTTTTCTAAAAATCCAGACAGTGCTAAGCAGCAGCTTCATACAGACAAGCATTACTCTCTTAATCCCTTGTGGACTACTGGGAAAATGTGATAAATTGGCACTTCTGAGGAAAAAATGAACACAGATATTTATTAATTTTAATCAGTTCAAAGAGTGCAAAAGAATGAAGAAGTTTTACCCATACAGAAGCTTCACCATTACAAAATCCAATAAATTCATGAACTACCAGCTACATGCAGCTGTTTAAACTTTAACTACAATGTAATATTATATTCTTCAGTTAACTAGATGCCAATTGTTTAACCCAAATGTGGCTAGAAACTATTTTGATACAGAGAACAATTTTAAGAACAATTAAACTAATATATATGTACCCAAGAAATTATTACTATTCTTACTATTGCTAATATTATCTGTCATGCTATGGATTAGATACAGGCCCTTATAACAACTTGTTTGTAACCCCTGGGTCACACCACGTTCACAAATCCTTGCTCCCAGCCAGCTACTAAGTACTTTACATGCTTGCTTAGAGTCAGTTCTATTCATTTCCCAGCCATTGGATACTAGAAAAATCAACTGAAATACAAGTGTACAATGAATAAGAGATGTTCTTCTAAGTTGAATGTTTTAGAAAGAATAAACAAAATTTAATCACTTGCAAAATACTGTAGAATGGATGGAAAAGTGAGAAATAAAACTCAAAAAAGAGAATTATTCATACATTTCTTTCTAGATAAGACATTCATGAAGCAACTAAACAGAGATCACAGGTGACAAATTTTGTGACTTATAGAATATATATATGTATATATAATGTTAGAAGGTATATATTTGTGTTTATATATAAAAAACTTCATATATTGACATTTTGAGAGGGAAGAAAAAACACAATGGGGACTTAGGGGGTTTCAGATGAAGGGATAAATATGTCTACACATGTCACACTTTCCATAAAGCACAGTTAGATGAAGATGAAGGCACAAATAGATGATGAAAAGGGAACAAACTTGGAGAACAGCCTTCAAACATATTCCAAAATTAATATGGTATTCCTAATGTCACCTATACAAAATTGAAAGATCTTTAAAAGTCTACTTTAATTTAGGATTGCTCTTCTATGTCACAATACTTTCTTTTATTTTATTGATTTTTTTTTTTTAATTCACCAAGGAGCACTTGAATATGCTTTAAAACGCCAATGATACAGCAAGAATTGAGTTATAAAAGAACTTAATTTTTTATACAAGGCTTTTGGAGTTATAAATATTAGTGACTGGTTAGCTTCACAAATCTTCAAGCTTTACATCACAGGTCTTAATTAAGACTAGGGTGTAGACCTTTCAGTTGTCATTAGAATGCCTCCAATACAATAGTAAGACATTGTGCATTGTCTGGAAATATCTTGGAAAACACAGAAGTTTACACTGAAACAAAAGCTATTATAATTTTTTACAGAGGTTCTTGAAACAACCCATAAATAACCCAAAGTTCAATTCAATACAACAGGCATTGATTCAGTACAAATGTGGTTCATTCTAAGTACATAACAGAAAGTACAATGGCAAGACACAGTCCCTTTGGGCACTGATTATTATTAATGGAACTCAGAGTAATTGCTTTGGGAATGAAAGGTGTACACAGACTTTGGGGAATCAAAACAGGAAGTCTCTCTTTCTGAATCAGTAAATGTTTTGTGAATGAGCACGACAGTATCTTGATGTAAAAGTAGCTGTGCTGTTTTGCAGTAGAGATTTAAGGACAAAATTAAAAATTTAAGGGCATGCTGATTGCTTCTCATTCAGACCTTTCTTTTACATCTATACCCAGTGTGTCTCTTAGGAAAAAAGCAGGTATAATCAGGGGCCAGACACCCTACATCAGTACTATCTGATTTTGCAGAGAAATGGGTCATGGGTTTAAGGCTCAGGATAACAGTCCCTCTCTCTTATCCCTTGGGGAATCCCCTATGCTTATGAGTCACTCTTTGCTAATAAGAAGTAAGAAGAACTAAATGGTTATTTACAGAAAATGACTCACTTATCCTAATATCACAGTTTATGTACTGCTGGATTATTTTCAAAAGGATGCATGCCGAGTGGTTGTGATTTCCTTGTAGCTCCTCTGACTAACTTAGTTCACAGTACTAGGAACTCACAATATTATGAACTTGGTTAGGTTTTCCAACCTAAGGCTCAGTCTATTGCTTAGGATGCTGGTTTGTATTCTTCTTTCCTCTCTTTCCACTTTACACTGATGCCACATGCTATAAAGAATGAAAGGTAAATCAAAGGTGATGGGAGAAGAGGCAAAGGGTGCTTTAAATATTATCAAAGTGCATTTACCAAATGAATTAAGTCAATCACCATGACTATAAACATATCACACTGCCACAAAAATATAGCAGTAAAATAGGATTCATTAATAATTGAACGTTTTTTTGTTATAGACGATCTTTCATCTTATACAAATTGTATAACTCTTAGCATACAGTAAAGCCTGCTATCTAAGGAAATGACCCAATTTGGATGATTGGTCCTATGTGACCCAATGTCTGTCCTCAACATATATTGTGATTTTCTTCAATTCTGGGATCCAGTTTACCTATTTCTGACTCATATCATCAGTTGCCCTAGACATTGGTATCTTTCAAATTAATCCTGTCAAATTTTGTATTTGCTATTGATTTTTATTCAGAAACATACAGCATTTTTAGCAGCCCTAGAGATGACTTGGCAAAATATGTTACAGTCAAAGGCAAAAACAGAATTATCAAATATAGCTTCCTCACCACAGAGAGTTTTAAAACTCTTCTTCTCTGATGCTATGCTCCTTGCTCTTCAGAATTTTTATTATTTCTATGTAACCAGTGTAATGAGTCATAGTTTCATCTTCCTTAGGCATCTACAATTCCAGATCTCTTTAGAAAGTACATGCGCAAGATCATAATTCTATAATTTGATACAATATTTACTTTAGAGTGTGTATGTGTTTGTGTATAGTGTGTGTGTGTGTGTGTGTGTGTGTGTGTCTGTGTGTGTGTGGGTGTGTGTGTGTAAGGGGGTGTTCAGATGCTCACAGAGACCAGAAGAGGGTATTGGATCTCCTCTAGACAGAGTTGAAGGTGTTGAAAACTACCCATGTGGATGCTAGAAACTAAACTCAGGTTCTCTGGAATCTTCATAACGGCTGAGCCATCTTTCCAGCCACCTCTTATAATATTTTATAGCTTACTATTAAGGTACAAATTATAGTTGGCCTTGATAGTACAATTAACTCTCCTGCATTGAATGAAAACCAGGACTTCCTTTGCAATAGTATGTATTTGATCCTTTCAGTGTATATATTGTGTGACCTCCAGATCTATGCAACCAGTATTGGGGTAAATTACACACACACACACACACACACACACACACACACACACACACACACAAACTAATGAAATGAATACTATTTTTCAGGGCTAATAGATGACAGAGACATCCTAGCTAACTATTTTCTTGGCCATTTCTCCCATATTTGTGCCCAACCAACACTGTATGACAAGATACCACTTCTATTTTCCAATATACACTTTTTCTTTATTTCTTGGAATTTGCTTTTGGGGACATGATCTCAAAAACATTTTGTTTTCTCTGATACTCTAGTAATATGGCTCATATACAAAATTGTTTTGGTCAGATTTGGTTTCGCATACCTAGAATTCCAGCCCCCAGAAAGCTAAACCAGAAAATCCACGAGTTCAAATACATACTGGTCATCATGGTGAGGCTTAGCTTTCCTTATCTATTAGGCAAACCGCATCTCACAAAACAATGGTTGAAAATAATTGATGTTTAATTTCTAATGCTCATTTATTCTGTATACCAGCATTTGTAAGTCCTTTATTTAGTATTGTTACTGGTAATTTTTAAATAATAAAAATATTTTAGATGTCTAAGTACTATATTCTAAAAAAATTAATGATCACAAAAGTTGAAAATTAAAGTGATACACACACACACATATATATATCTCTCTCTACATATATAGGTATATATATGTATATGTATATATTTACATACATATATATATATATATATAATATGTATGATTATAGGATATATTCCTATTTATTGAGATAATTGTAGTTGTAAATTAAAGATTTTAATGTCAAAAGCTACTTAAATTTAGAGGTGAAAATAATTTATGCAAGATGAAATCAGTAACATATTGTAACACTGGAATACACTAAGAACAATTAGCAAAACATTCTAAAAAGTCTCATTTACTTTATTACATGCTAAAATAATTTGCCTTTTCTTTAAATGAATATGTTTCTAAATTTTAAAATTGCATTTTACATCCTTTTTTTAATCATTAAATTTCATGACGTGCTTGTGGGGTTCACAACAGAAAAACATCAGTTAATAAAGAGCATAGAAGAGCAGAAAAACACACAAAACACAAAAATCGGTGTTTTAAATGAGACTTTTAAAGTGACCTGTAGTTGAAATTACTATTAGAAAGAAAAACGGTTTATCTGAAAAAAAGGTATTTAAATGGTTAACACATATATACATTATTTAAAACTAGAAACTACAATGAAGTAAGTAGTGAATTCATTCTACTTCTTATTCCAGAGAAAAGTATTCCCAAATTTTAAATTGTATTTATAGAATAAATTAAAATAGTAAAAGAAAAATAAGTCAATATATTACTGACTCAGAAGAGTCTGGAACTTAAGGTTATGAAAATTTAATTGGGTCAATAAAGAAAATTCATATTTAAAAAATCTTCACAGAGTGAAATCTTTTAGCCCATTTATTGATCCTTTAAATATTTACTGTTTAGATGTATAATCAGTAAAAGAATACAATAAAAAAATAAGGCATGGACTTTGCCCTCAAGGGGCTTACAGTCTAGTATGGAAAATATAAGCAAACATATGTATAACTATAATATAAAATAGAAAGTGATGGGTCATGAGAAAACACAAATAATATATTATGGAATTTATTATCATTTAGACATGTTCTTTTCTAAGTATGAAATAAAAAAGAACCAATAATCTATTTTAAAATGTCAAATTTTGTGAATCCGTTGAGGAAACAAACCAAAGTTTCAATATTAACGTAACTTAATTCACTATCCATCCGTTCTTTAGAATGGTAAACACAAACTAACAAACGGTGAGAAATAGCATTGTGTCATTGCTTCACAAGTAGACACAAGCAGAATCCCAACCACCAGGTCTGGAATTATCAGGTAAATGCGCTAAGGCCTCGCATACTCATGACACATTACTTTCTTGCACAGAAATTGGCTTGGTCAGAATAAAGAGATGAAGAATTCCTCGATGGCTCAAGTGTGCTCCAAGGAAAGCTAGAAGGTTGTACAGTTAACTCCCAGGGTGTAACTCTAAACCATACAACCTACTACCTCAACCCGGATGCACACAGCTTCCAATGTTTCTTCAAACTCCTTATCATATCTTCAGTCCGCTCCTCCAAATATGGCGGCCAAACACCTAAGGGCTTGGCAAGGTTGTGGATAGAATATTCTAGCAGTTTACAAATCAACTTGAATGATATCTTACAGGACTACCCTAATGTGCTGGGTTTATAGTATAGGTCACGTGAAACATCTTCCGTTACCACACTTTCATTGGCGGTGAGCAAATTTAAAAGTCAGTAGTGTTAGGCCTCAATTTTGAAGAGACACTGGCTCCATCATAACCTAAAAATCTAGTGATAGACTTTCCTCTGTTGTTGAAATGGATAAGACACATTTACTCACAGAAAAAGTGCTGAGGTTTCTTGACAACAGCTATGCAGATTTTTTTTTTCTCAAAGCCAGCTATTTAGAAACACCAACCTTTGGAAAGCAGTTTATTGCACTGGAATTTAACTTTGAATGGCTCTGCTAAAAATACTCCCAGAGAGTCGACAATTAAAACTTGCCTTGTAAGACGTGTGAGGATTAATATACACACAAAGAACAAAGGAAATATTAATGTTCCAAGGCTATGTAAAATAGTGGAGTGTTAACAGGAGTGTACTGAGAGGTGATTGAACAGCACTTTCAGAATAGTGCTTTGTCAGATTACCACACTGCCACAGACCCATAGAAGCGAGCTTGTGCGGTCCACTTCACCACAAGATCGGATCTACGGGTTTATGCCAATGGGCATCATCTCACATGGACTTTTTAGTAATGTAGCATTTGTTCTAAGTATCTAATGCAAGTAGGGGATAAACATAAAATTAATATTATAGTGTAAATATTTTAAAGGCTGTACTCTCGGAATGCATATTCCCAGTTAAAGATCTTCATAAATACGCTGACTTAAATAAAGGTTTATAAACATGAAGATTAAAAAGTAGTTTTCAAGATCTTTCTTTACTTTTTTTTTTTTTTGAGATTGCTTTTGTTTTTAATGGTGAATATTTTAGCATTACTGTTAAACTGTTCTAATTAAGATCTAATATATGCATATATGAATTATGCTGTTGTGAATCATAGATATAGTATGATAAGTCTACAACTAAAACAGAGATTATTAACTGGTATATACACTGGACTGATTGTATTTATTCACATAAAACTTAGTTATTGGTTTTTGAGATTTAGTCACATTATAGCTGTTGTAAAACAAATGAGATCTTGTTGACTAGGTAAAGAACACAAAAATCACAAATTTTAAATGTCTAGAGTTGGGATGATATTAAACTTTTACAGTAGTGAGAAAAATAATAGCAAAAATCTAAAAATCAATGACATGATCGGTGTTACTCCTGCTACTCTGGACTGTCTGTGTCACATCAAAGAGCATACATTCCCTTTCAGCAAAATACATTTCAATATGTTTTCCAAGATCTATGTCCTTTCAACAAAATATACAGTCACATATAACTCTTCTCTGTTCAACAGGTTGAAGTGAAATAAATGATTCTTAATTTTGCAATCTACTACACTGTAAGAAAGCAAGCCACTGAGCACACATAAAAACCAGCTACGTCTACTTTTTTACAATGCTAAGCTCATTTGCAGCAAAATTATAAGTTGTACAGTCGTTAATCATTTCACTCGTATCTAAAATGATTTAACTTTTCTTAATTATATCTTCAATGTGAAAAATAATACTGCATGGTAATTACTTCATGATCTGGCATGTTTTGAAATAAATAAAAATAGAATGTTATTTTTCTAGAGTTTAATACAAATAATTTGGCCTACACAAATTTTTATCGTTATTTATTTTCAAATCATTCTACTTATTAAAACCGTAGTAAATAATCAACAATCATGCATCCATTTGTAGTAAAAGTATTTCATCATATATTTATACATCTTATGTTTAATAAAAGAGGAAATACTGGCTGTAGCTTTTATTACTGCAAAATATACTTTGGCTTTATTGTCTTATTAGATCTCTGAAAAACAAACTATGAGTTTATACTTTTCTCTCAGATTTTATTTCCTTTGATATGGTATAACCACTGAGAACATATTTTTCCTTTCATTATATAGATTCCTATTCAACCATCTTGTACCTATATTGTATAAATCAACATACACGTATGTCCTCAGAAAGATGGAAACTGGGCATTGATCACAAAACCAAACAAAAGGTTTACAAAGGCAAATAATACTGTAAACTCTTGAAAGAAAACCATCAAAGAAAACTCCAATAAGGCACCTTCATAAAGGGAAGGACAATTTCTTATAGCAAACACAGACATAATCATTTTCTTTTTAATATTTTAGGTTAATTACACTTTACACTCGTGCCTTTTCATTTTACCTGAGATGATTTTTCTTCTGTGGTCATGTTTCTTCTCTTCTCATATGCACTTTAAATGTTCCCCTAAAACAACCACAAAAGGAAAATATCAGACAACTGCCACCTACTAGGATCATCTGTGTAGACTGTGAGCAACGGAAGGAGGTGGACAGGAAGACAGTACAATGTCAAAATGGGAAAACCCTTAAAAAGTCTTTTTCTTAAGGCTTGGCAGAGTCAGAGGGCCCCACCCCAGAATACTCATATGACACAGAACTACTTTCACAGTTTGCCGCTACATGTTCATTTTGGTTGGCGTTGCTTTCACAGGAGCAGCTCTGAAAGTCAAAGGATGTGCCTCTTACGGAAGCGACTATGTTTCTCACAATGAAGGGGTGAATGCTGAAAAGAGCTCTGGATTGGCATGAAGCTTAATAAGATAATTAAGGGTGTGAGGATTAATGGCTCCTAAAATAACATTCAAAATAATGTTTTTTTTTTAAACTAAAGGATCATGAAACACGAAAAACAGGTTTATCAATATTAATTAAGCCTTTGGAAGTTGGCTTTCCACTAACAAAGGAGGAAGAAGAGCTCTTCTGCAAATAATTAGTGAACAATAACTAATAAAGTCAATAAAACATTGCTTCAAATCTTATCTGTGTATTAGGTCTGTGTAATGTCTAATAATTGCTTCACAAATGACCAAGAAGAAGAAGAAAGAATTAACCAGCTGTATAATATTTCTCTTTGTTTATCCTACCTGCTTATGATATCATGAAATATAATTTTAAAAATCATAACAATTATGCTAAAGTTTACTCCTCGTGGATAATATTTATCATGTCAGTTCTTAGTATGAAAATTGTAATCTTGATTGATACACACTGCATATCTCAAAGCATTTTTTTTCTTTTTTGAGATTTTGCTGCATGTTTAGAAACATTTTTAATAAAGAAATTTTTAAAAAAGATATATCATCCTCTACCACTAAAAAAAGAAAAACTGCATTTTGTTACAAGATGTTGAACTTGCTCAGCAATTTCCTTCTACAAATAGAGAAAATAATTAGAATGCAATGTATTCACCTGCCGAGCCAAAGCAACTCTGAACTTGAAGCAAGTTTGTACAGACTTTCCCCACCGCAACAGTGAAGGGCAACTTTCAACATTTCGCAACTGCTCTAGGGCAAATTCTTTTTCCTTGTATTTTTAGTAGAATTATTAAGGAACAAGCTATTTTTTACTTCGCAACAGAGAATACGCTCTTTTTATCCCCATCTCTCTTCGACTGCAACTAGTGTAAAGCGTAATTTTATTTAGCATTATGTGGGTGCATTTTTTCAAGTAAGCTCTCTTTTTAGAACTTCGAGAAATTTCTTCTTTTGCATTTTAAATTATGAGTCACAGAAAGGTTTTACTTTCTTTACTACTGATAACCAAGCCTGTTTCTCCACAAAATACATTACTGGACACAAAAATCAGAGATAACACATACTACTGTCTGTCTAAAACTTCTGTGCACAACCAAAGCAGGGGCATACGTCTACAGAGAGTTTTCTATTTTCAGTTTAGTGTCTATGCTAATCACGATTAGAGTAAGAAAGCAAAAGAAAAAGTATAAAGTGGGTAATAAGTTAATAAGAATAAATTGAAACTGCAAGGACCCTGATTTATGGAATAGAAAGCATAAAAAGAAACAACAAAAGTTATACCTGATATGAAAGTGCGGGTTCACCAAGTGCAATGTACTGCTCTTAGGCCATTGTTTTTTGAAATAATAATAAAAATAAATAAATAAAAACAAAGAAGGTTCATAGGTTTGCCTCCAAAGCTGCTTAACGAAGCCGGATGTCTCAGGAGTTAGACAAACCAAAGTTTGCTTTTTGGATTGTCTTGGTTTGCATTTTTGTTTGTTTTTGTTTTCACGCAGGCGTACGGCACCATTATCAGTATTTTTCGGCTCTCTTGCGAATACTGAGAAGCTCAGGATTTTTGTTTGGTTTGGGGTTTTTTGCTGTTTCTTCAGGGCTCCCGGTATTTCTCAGAGAAGGAGGTTCAGAGAGCTTGTCTTCCTTCTCTTCCTTCTCCATATTCCAAGCACAAAGCACTGCGCAGAATCTGCACCAATCATTGCCATCAACTGGCAGCAGAAGGGTAGAAGGTGGGAGAGACCCGGAATCCTTCCAGGCTGCTCTGACTTGAGAAATGAGGATTGCACACGTTCGTCTCCCGAACCGAAGGGGTGAAAAGGCTGGGTGCCAGTTTGCTACTCGGCTGCAATGATCTCATGCTCATTGCTCTGTAGTCCTGTTCGACCAGTTCAAATGCCTGTTCATTATGAACCAAATACATACATAAATAAATGACCCAACTACTTGAATTCTTCAGTAACCAAAAAAGGGTATTAACATAAAATTAAAAAAAAATCAGCAGTCAGAAAAGGTAAAAAAAGCAAAGAAAAAAAAAGCACATACAATTTTAGGATTCACTTGTTATGCCTCAATATTCTGTTATTATTTTCCTTTTCTCTCTCTCTCTTTAGAGATAAGCAGCAGAATTTATCAGGCGTGAAAGGGACAGCCTCCTGGTGGCCTGCCAAAAGCCCAGAATAAAGGCGAAGTTGTGCTTCAAAGCTCAGTTGCTTGCTGAGTCTGGCTAAAGTCAAGTATTAAGATCCACCATTTTCTGATCCTTGCTAGAAAAGAAGAAAAAAGTCAGGCCCGTTTGCTGCTTCCAAGTCTCCGTTGGCACCATCACAAAATCTCAGTCGTCAGGTCACATGATTCTCTGCCAAATGTAGAGTGAGCGCATTCCCATCAACCATTCTGCTGATACTGCGAAGGCAGCTATTGTCCCAAAGTTCAGCCCACTCTTCATTGAATTAGCTGAAAAACGCATCACCTTTGGGGGCTGGGAGTCATGGAAACGTCTACCTGGCAAGCTGCCCACTTTTTCTGCCCATCAACCAGAGATGGGATTGTGCTGCTTAACGCAGTCATGACTTGGAATGTGAAGAGTCGTCCAAAGTGAATCTCATTCTTACAACGCCTGTTTCATTTGCACAGAAAACTCTGGCTCATAGGAGAAAGGGAGGGAAAGAGAGAGGGAGGGAGGGAGGAAGGAGGGAGGAGAGAGAGAGAGAGAGGGAGAGAGAGAGAGAGGGAGAGAGAGAGAGAGAGAGAGAGAGAGAGAGAGAGAGAGAGAGAGAGAGAAATAGCAAATAAAGGTCTGAACATGCTTACTTTGCAACTTTATTTCTCAACGTACGCAAACGGTTCTCAAACCGGAAGACTGAATGCCCTTCCCTGCGAGTTTTCTTCATTAAAGGCATATCTAATGTTTTCTTTTCTGTAAATGCAACAAACCTAGCCCATTTGTTTTACTTTCTCACTTTAAGACTTCGAAACAAAACCAAACCTCCCAGTTTTCCTTTTGCATTTTTATTACTTTCTGATTTTTATCTAGCACCAATTTTGTGCTACATGCCCACAATATCCACTAGCAACAGAGATGCATTATTGCTCCCATCTCCAACAAAGTGGTCCCCTGAGAGGCTGGGGTGTCTCCTCCAGCAGGCAAAACCCTGCAATTGGGTCCTGTGATAATCCCCATCACTACCTAGCACAGCTGCTATGCAAGTTTGCTAAGATTGACACATGTGAGAAGTGTTCTTTCTGTTCCCTTACTGGCTGCGGGTTGCCTGTGTGGCATGAAAGATGCCTTTGAAAGACTCAGGGAGTATATCAACAGCTCTTAGGCAATAAAATGAACTGCTCCCCCCCCCTCCCTGGTGAATTTCCATTCTAGCATGCAATGAGATTTTCCCCAATGTACAAACATTTCCATACTTTCTAACAAAAGTGGAGAGAATTCAATCTTTAAATATTTTCTTCAGCAGAATGTAAAGCCAAGTAAGCATTGTTAACATTTAAGCCAAAGATACAGAACACAATGCAAAAGGCCTACATTTTCATACATGATTGAAAATTTGGGAGTGATTGTCTATTAAAGTAAATTATGTTTGTAGTAAGTCTAAAATTATGTTCGGTGCCTTATCTGAGTAATGGATCCGAATCCCTCTCCAGGAATGCACATATATTAAATATTATTTGACAATTCAAACCGTGACTTGCCTAAACATTATTTGTGAATGTCAGAGAACTAGGAAACAAGCCATCAATGGTTTTAAAGGTTATTATCTTATTCATGAGGTCACTTTAGGAGCACGAGGGGTGAATGTCACATGTCCCTATGGGAAGCATCATGGGATCCTGCCTGTCTGTAATTGAAACCTGCACAAAGTTATACACAGTAGAACTTCACCTTCAACATGTGCTGAAGTTTGCAATTCCTTTTCTCCTGGACTGAAAAATTCTGGGCAAAATCTTCTAGAGTCTTAATCACAAGTCTAAAGAGTGATGGGTAGAGAATTGGACATTGTGAATTTACAGCCCCCGTACATTCAGGCTGCACAAAGTAGGTGGACAGACAGAATGGGAAATTTAAATTCACAGTGACTGTTTAGTTATGCAGCAATTAAGCACTAGTGTTTGATAGGTTTAATAATGGGCATAGGGGAATAAAAGTAAGGCAAGAGGATGAGGTGCCCATGGGGTGTCATTCAGTAACAACTCTGAAATGAGAAAAGGTCACTGTAAAGCAGTGAAGCTAGTATCCAGAGGAAACTTTTTAAATAAATGTTTTTATTTAAATCTTCTATTAAATACCACCAATATCCCTGAAGAATATGCATAAAGCAGAAGATTGTGACAGATTGAGAGACTATGGAGAGGAGGCTGGAGACTCTGGCTCTGAGAACTGGCGTGCTTGTGAGTCCCTTCATTTTTTGCCTTGACTGGTTTTAATTTGTTTGTTTGTTTCTGTTTTTTGCTTGTTTGTTTTTTGTCATGGGATCAGAAGAAGAGTGACCCACAAGGACAGTAATTTTTGGGACAATGTTGTTTTAATTTTTCTTTCAAGTTTGGTAATTTTTTTCAAGACAGGGTTTCTCTGTGTAGCCCTGGCTATCCCAGCACTCACTGTATAGACCAGGCTGGCCTTGAACTCAGAGATCTGTTTGCCTCTGCCTCCAGAGGGCTGGGATTAAAGTCATACACCACCATTGCCCAGGTAGGACATTGCCATTTTCTATAGTCAAACACCAAAGAAGGAATTGTGACTACATTCTAACTCACACTTATAAATGTTAGCTTGGAAGCCAAAATGCTTCCAAGATAAAATAAAGAGTCTGGATATCCTTTTTCCAACATCACCAACATAGTAGAAGACAAGTTTAAAGAAGAGTTAATAAAGCAGGGTTGGGGGGAGGGGAAACAAATGAAAATAAATGTAATCACACACACACACACACACACACACACACACACACACACACACACTCATACATGCATATACATGTGCAAAGATGCCATGGCAGAGTGCATTAGTTTTAGGCTAACGTAAAAAGTAAATAAAATAAAAACATAAGCCTAGAAAACAAACCTTAAAACATTAACAATTAAAATATCACAAAGGGTGATACATTTGTTTAAATATTTATTAATTTTAAAACAATGTTTTGCTACGAAGCTTAAGTTGTTCACAGATTCCTAGTCTTCCCATTCCTGTCTTTTGACTACTGGTGTTTCAAGAGTGTATTGCCACATTTAGATATCACAAAGTGGGTTTTGTTTTTTTTTATTTTTTGTTTTTGTTGTTGTTGGTGGTGGTGGTTTTTGCTACAACACACTCAAAATAGACATCAATTGACAGAAAAGTAGAATGATATTTCCAAGTACTTTCAAAGTACAATATGTGTTCAAGAGGACATCTTAAGCAAGACAAACTGAAAGAAACCATAAAATATTAAGAGGAAGAAATAAAAACTGAAAACATGGCGTGTAAAAATTTATGGGATGCCTTTACAGTAGTGTTCAAATGGAAATTAATTAAGTGTATAAATTGACAATGCCTCAGATTCTTCCTTCACACTCTAACCCCAAAACCCATAATAATAGCCTAAGTAGAGAGAGGAAGGAGACTTGAACATAAACAAATAAATTTAAAAACAGAGAAAGAGAGAAAGCCAATAAAATAACATTTTTTTTTATAGTACCCATCAAGTTGACAGAAGTCCTGCAATAATGGAAAGTCAGAAGATCCAGCCATCAATATTATAACGGAAACAATGGAGTCACCCCCAGATATCTAAAGATAGTAAGAAAAATTATAAACCATGTGAAGGTGAATTGGACATCTCTGTTAAAATAGGTCAATAGGTCAAGTTTTTTTTACACGATTTTATTTGTGTGGATGTATGTGCTTGTATGTGTGCCTATGTGCATGTGTGACAGGTAAAACTTTAAGTAGTCAACTATGACATTGAACTCCTGATCGTTCTGCCTTCTCTTCAAACATGTGAGAATTATAAGCATGCACCACCACATCTATTTTGCTAGAGTTTTATGCACACACATACCCGTACATAAAAGTTTAAGCCAACAGTTGCAATGAAAGCCTTTAATTGTGTGAACGTGTATGTATGTGTGCATGCATGTCTGTATAGCAAAAAAGAGGACACTGGGCTGCTAGCAGCCTGAAATACAGGTGTTCATGAGAGGTCAGGATGTTATTTAGGGATTAGAATCAGTTCTTGTAGCTAAGCAGTGAGCATTCTTAACTGTTCAGCCATTTCTCCATCAATTTTAACTCTTTAAAATAAAATTTTGAGAAAATTCCACTCTTCCATCCTGATATAGGAGGAGCTAAGGTGAGAGAAGTAATTAGAGGAAGAGGAGGAGTAAGTAGAGGAAGAGGGGAAGGAAGAGGAGGAGCTTGGACAGGGAGAGAATTGAGAGAGGGGAACATGGAGGCGGATGTTCACTTGTCTCCAGCAGTCAAAAGTAGTTGGTATATCTAGGTTGGGTATTGGGTTATACCTCTGATTGAGTGGGCATCTTGTTATTGATCATTACCAAATATATAAATCTTTGGATAATCTAAGCATTAGAGTCTCATTTGTACTGAGCCCACGTGGTTGACGGGATGATCTGGACAACGCCCAGCCTTGCAGAGAAACAGTGTGGAAGATTGGCAGAGCCATCTCCCACGTTAGCATCTCATGAGTGGCAGGGCTGGTGTTTCTGGATGCCCTTTTTTTTTTTTTTTTTTTTTTTTTTTTTTTTTTTTTTTTTTTTTTTTGGTTTTTCCAGACAGGGTTTCTCTGTGTAGCCCTGGCTGTCCTGGAACTCACTCTGTAGACCAGGCTGGCCTCAAACACAGAAATCCGCCTGCCTCTGCCTCCCAAGTGCTTGGATTAAAGGCATGCGCCACACGTGGCCTCCGAACATGGCGGCTGAGCTAGGCAGAGCCACCACAGCTTAGATAGTCGGCTTGACCGGCAGCCATTTTTAAATATTTAGTTTGACATCCTGAAACAACTTATTTCAATTCACTTAAAGCTATTCAGGAGTTGAACTTAGCAGTTTCCTCAAAGGATGCAGATGATTTCCACAAACAACACTAAACAATACTGACAGACTTAACACCAATTCTATACCACTGTTTTGATGAAATTTAAAACAGGTAGTGGCTTTCATTCATTTCCTAAAACTGATTATTATTCTGATTTTAAATCCATGCAAGAAAATCTCTAAATAGAAAAACTAGAAATCAACAGCATTCATGACTCCAAACACAAAAATCTTTAACAAGATATTAGCAAATTCAATTAATTCAGATATAAAGACACTACATAGCATGAGATGATGAAGTTTATTACAAGAATGAAAAATCTGATCAAAGCCCACAGAATATTCTTCACAATACTTAGAGTTAAATAACAAATATCAAGTAATACCATTTGACAAAATTGAGCATCCATCCATGTATGCTTTAAAACATAATTAAGGGAAAGCAAAATGTTAACTTGATAAAGATTTCTAAGACAATGACAAAGTGTCTTGTGTTAATACGATATTTATATGTAATGTTCAAATACTGAATACTGTTTTCCCTAAGTTCAGAATCAAGGATGCTCAGGCACCAAACACTGATTCAATAAAGTAGTTCTATAAGTTGTAGCTAGGAAAACAAAGCAAAGCAACAACAAAACAATAAAAAACAAAAGAAAGGAAAATGAGTGGAAGAAAGAGGAAAGGAGGAGAGAGGAGGAGACAGTGAGAAAAGATAGGAAGGGAAACAGATGAAGAATACACAATACAATTAAGAATTAGTCAAAAAAATCCTCCTTCTGTATTGATAGCCTCTGCCCCTTCCCACTAGGCGCTCTCTTACTTTGATTCCATTTCCCATGTCACATTGCCTGTATCCTGATCTTTCTTTCCAAACCTCCCCTCCTCTCCTATGATTCCTTTATACTCTTGTATACCCAGATTCTAGGCTTTAGAGCAAGGAACCACACATGAGAGAACATGCAGATTTTGTCTGTTTGGATCTGGGTTACCATGCCCAATACAATATTTTCCAGGTCTATCCACATACCTGCAAGTTCATGATATTTCTTTTCTTTATAGCTGAGTAGTATTCCATGTGCATATGTGTTACATTTTCATTTTCCACCTATTTAACACTTAGGCTGTTTCCATTTCCTGGCTAATGAGTATATGATGACAATGAAAATTGTATCAAGAGGATGTGGAATCTTCTGGGTATGTAGTAAGTAGATGTATTGTTGAGTCATATGATCAATTTATTTTTGATGGCAGATATTTGATGATCCTTCATATTGCTATCCAGAGTTGCTACATCAATTAACATTACTGCAACATGATACTGAGGGTTCCACAGTCTCACCAGAATTTGGTTTTACTTATTTGTTGATCTTAGCCATCCTGTCTCTAAGTTACTTGAATTTAAATTTTCCTAATTGGTAAGGATGTGAAACATTAGAAGTATTTTTTAACCATTTTTGTTTTTTCTAATGAAAACTGTGTTTAGAGTCCTAGCCCATTTTATTCGACTAATTTATAAAAGCCTCAAGAAATCATATAATTTTATAGCTATATGTATATATGTATGGAAATACACACACACACACACACACACACACACACACACCTTAAAAAAAGTTAAGCCACTGGGGCTGACACTGCTCTACACAAGAACCATAGACTAACAGAAACCCAAGTACTTGGCATGAAAAATATCCTTTTAAAAGCTTGGTCAGAGTATTTCTAGTGAGTCTCAAAACAGTACAGATTATTTGTGTAGACACATAAAATTATTATGAACTTGGTAACTTTGTATACATGCAAAGGAATTAGACTAGATGAAACAATTTGTGGGCAAAAAGATTGTAACAGGAGGAAACTATGCAATTCCAATGCAGATTGCATAATAGTATATTATTATAATTTATTACCTTATATGTAGCATAAAACTATAATAATAGCACATTCAATTATTGTTTTTACCAATCAAGACTCTGTGGTCTTGTGGAAAAATAGGATACATCAAATAATAGAACAGAAAAGGAAATCAAGAGAGACATTCATTGTACAAGTTTGCAAATCCACCAGCAGTGGTGGAGTATTTCCCTTGCTGTACAACCACTCCAGAATGTGCTGTCGGTTGAGTTTTCACTCCTAGCCATTCTGATGCATGTAAGGTGGACTCTCAGAGAGTTTTTAGTTGCATTTTCCTGATGACTAAGGACTCTGTGCATTTTTTTTAGGTACTTCTCAGCCATTCATGATTCCTCTGCTAAGAACTCTCTCTTTAGCACTGTACCCCATATTTAATTGTGTTATTTGGATGGTTAGTGTCTAATTTCTTGAGTTCTTTATTTATTTTGGATAATAGTCATTCATCAGATGTAGGGTTACTGAAAATCTTTTTTCCCTGATGTCAGTGTTCTTTGACTTTTAGAAGCTTTTCAGTTTTATGAGGTCCCATTTATTAATTCTTGGCCTGAGCCCTTGGTGTTCTGTTCAGGAAGTTTTCCCCTGTACTGATGATGAGTTCTAGGCTATTCCCTACTTTCTGGTCTATTAGATTTAGTGTATCTGGTTTTATGTTGAGGTCTTTGATCCATGTGGGCTTGAGTTTTGTGCAGGGTGATAAATATGGATCTATTTGCATTCTTCTACATACAGACTTCCCACTAGACCAGCACCATTTGTTGAAGATGCTCTCCCTTTCCCATTGTATGATTTTGGTTTCTATGTCAAAAATCAAGTGTTGGTCGTTGTCTGGGTTTATCTCTGGGTCTTTGATTCAATTCCATTGATCAACATGTCTGTTTCTATAGCAATGCCATGTAGATTTCATTTCTATTGGTCTGTAGTACAGCTTGAAATCAGCAATAGTCCCAGGCAGGACTCCCAGTGGAGAGAAATGGACAGCAACCCACCACAAAAACTTTGACCCAAAATATGTCCTGCCTATGAGATGTGCAAGGACAAAGATAGTGCAGAGACTGAGGGAATGGCCAACCAATGACTGCCCCAAATAGAGACCCATCCCATGGGCAAGAACCAATCCCTGACACTATTTATGATATTCTCATATAGTTGCAGACAAGAATCTAGCAGAAATTTTCACCTAGCAGTCAATGGATAGAGATGCAGAGACTCACACCCAAACATTAGATAGAGCTGGAGAGCTGAGATTAGGATTGAGGAACTCAAAAATAATAGGGACTCCACAGAAAGACCAACAAAGTCAAGTAACTCAAGTAACCTCAAGCCTTGGTGCCTCCCAGAGACCCAATCAACAACCAAAGAGTAGTTTGGACTAGACATACCCCCCCCTGCACATATGTAACATATGTAACATATGAACTTCATGTGGGTCTTCCAACAATTGGAGCAGGGGATGTCTCTGAGTCTGTTTCCTGCCTGGACTGCCTTGTCTGCACTCAGTGGAAGAAGATTAACCTTGTCCCTTGTCAACAAGTGGGGACCATGTGGTGGGAGGGTTGTGTTAGTGGGGCGTGACACCCAGAGAGACCTATTCTTTCTCAAAAGAGAAGAGGAAAGTGGAATGGGGGAGGGCTTGAATGAGGGTGTTTTGAGAGGAGAAGATAGGCTGATATTGAATTGTAAAGTGAGTAAGTAAATGAATTTTAAAAAGATATTCATATACATACCCAAATATTTGGAGTAAAGTTGTAAAAATAATAATATGAAATAGTTACCGTAAAAGTAACTTTTATTATCCTGTAGTAATTGTTATGTTCGAGGCCTACTGACTCCTTTGCCAACATAGGCCTAGTCCTGGCAGCTTCTAGCTTCTGTACAAGCTAATCTAGGCCTAGAGAGTTTTCAGCCCCTGATACTTTCCCTTTCTTATTCTTTCTGAATTCTGGTTGGCTGGTTCAACTCAGTGGGTCTGGCTCAAAACTCCCCTTGAGGCTGACTGACTCAATCTGGCTTTCCTAAGCTTCTGAGTTGTTCTGTTTGGGCTCATACTAACATTGGTAATATGTTCTCATCTTCTGGCTCCTCTCCCTTCTCTGGATCTTTTGTCTTCAACTGTGTATATCTTGTTATTTCTTCAACCTGTCTCTGTAAGACTGTCCCAGTAAAACTACTTCTTTCCTCTCTTTGCACCTCTCCTCTAGTAGCTTCGATTTTCTACCTTTTCTCCTGAGAGTTGGGCCTCTTCTGACAAATCTTTCTCCAAACCATCTTGTTGGCCACTCAATTGGACATCCCTTTCAAACATGTGTGCTTCTTTCTGTACATCATCTTTAACTACGTTGTTTGGGTTTAAAAGTGTATACTAAGTGCGTATCTGTATTCTAGACAGAAGGATTAAAGATGTGTGCTAAGGGCTCAGGTACTCTACAACTAGAAGCAATTTTTTTGAGTGAATATCTCAATGTCAAAGTTCACAGTGTCATCAAAGATCCTGTAACAAATAATAGTTATTTCAAAGAATAGGGATGGACTAATTAGATGTGAGCAGACTGAGATGAACAGTAGAAGACAGAAAAAGAACTTTAACCCAGTTAAAGTTAACCTTTAAGGTATGTGGTTAGGTGGGGTGCCTAGAATCCACACAAAATTTAACATACAAGGTTGAGGGCATCTCATGTGGCTCAATCTGAGGAAGAGAATTATGGGCAACTATGGAATGTTGAGAGCAGAAACAGTCTTTCCAAAGGTTGATTGTCCACAATTGGTTCTTTAAGAACAAAGTGTGTGTGCATGTGTGTGTGTGTGTGTGTGTGTGTGTGCACGTGTGTGTGTCTACTAATAAGGAGAAAAAAGTTCTGAATTTGATTGAGAGAAGACAAGAGGAGGGACATGGGAAGGGTTGAGAAGGGTTGGAGGGAGTAAGGGGAAAGTGATGTAACCATATGTAATTTCTAATAAACATATTTTAGAAAGAAAATTGATTCAATGGTCTGTTAAATTTAAACATCTCTCATTTATTAAAAGGATTTGCCAAGAATTTGAAAATGTAAACAACTGATTGTAAGAAAATATATTCAAGCCACCTCCTCAGTGAAGTATCTGATTGCAGAAGACAGGAAGCTGCATCACAACTCTGTAACAGAATTAATCCAAAAGGAAAATGTACAAAAAAGCAAAGAGATTTTCACACCAAGAAGACAGATATTTGTAAGCATACCAATGGAGTCTAAAAAATCATTAGCTATAAATAAAATGAAAAATAAGCCCACAGAGAGACCATGTATGTTTATTAGAAGAGGTGACAGTATGTTTAACACTGACTATACTAAAGGGATACTGACTAGTGTCTGCACGGCCTGCAGGAGACAAAGCTTAGGCCACCATGCTGAAAGGAGTTTAGCATATTCTTTAAGACCCAATAATAAAGCCAGCATGATGTCTTAGTAATAGCAGACTCCACAGCATTCTCCTCTGGCCTCCACAGGCATATGATGAAATGTGCATGCACACAGACATGTGTCTCTCGTGCACATACGATAATGAAATAATTCAAAGATCATAAATGTATCATGTGACCTGCAATTTGATTCTTGGGTATTCACCCACCCACCTACAAAGAGTGAAAATGTATGTTGAAAGAGAAATATGAGTTCTTTCAGAAGCATATTCATAATACTCAAACACTGAGAAACTCAGATACTTTTCAACTGATGACTTATTAATGTCAACTGGAATGGCCATACAATAAAATACCACTCAGCAAGGGACTTAGAAACAGGCTAGCAGGGCATTCATTGGCCCAGATGGTTGTGAGAGAATTATATTGGGTGTAAGAAAACAGTGCTGAACATTATTCTATTTGGTTACATCTCTACACTCTTCAGAATTTCAAAGAAGTGACAATCAAGAAACTCATGGCATCCAGGCCTAGGTTGCAGTGAGAGGAACATGGGCGTCTTTAAGAGCAGTGCAAAAGAGCTTTAGGGTGCCAGAAATTACTGTTAATGACGCTGGAAATGTCATTATACCACTTTGTTATTATGATTTTTCAAACATTACTAGTGAGGAATATCGGATAAATAATAGATAGTATACCCATTTTACCTTCTTATAATTCACGCGCATCCTCAGCTACCTCCAAATAGGCAGTTGGAATCTTTCTAAGAGTAACTGATATAGATCAGTTATTGCTTTGCTTGTTATTTGAACCTGATAATGCTATTATAAAAAAAAAAAAGAGCCAACTGAGTAAAGACCTGAATGTATAAGTTGCCCATTGTTTTATTTGTTTGTTTGTTTTCCTTTTTGGTGGTGGTGGTGTGTGTGTGGGGCGGGGGTTAGGGCTGAAATTCCATAGCTATATTTCAGAAGCAGTGCAGGAACAGTGAGGCCTGTTCGCTGGTGAGAAGATCCTAAATCAGAGGATGGCAAAGGTCTCTGGGTGAATGAATGATGAATGTCTCACATCTCTGTGTCATGAGGTGTCTCGGTGTCTACCCCAGTTGCCCAGCTTTGCTTTTGAAACACAGAAACTGTCAGAGCAATATATATGTGAATTGAGAGAAGCAGCTCTTGGGTAAGAGTTTAGCTATAGACAACAAAGTTTTAAATTTACCGATGTTACTGTTTTAACACAAAGTTTATGTTTTAGACTGAGTCAAAATTTAAAAAAAAATACTTTAAAATAAATCAACTGTACACAAAAGGGTGTGAGTTCAGCATATGGGTGGAGATACTGCTCACCGTGATAAAGTCTACTTTGAAGCCCGACATAGTTTGCTTCAGTTTGTTTCCTTTTCGTGTTTGTGACTACCCCATTTTGAAATGCCTCTTAAATGTTCTCCTATCTCTATTTTCCTTTATAATGTCTTTGATGAGTACAATAGAAATTTAACTGATAAAGTTTAATTGGAGCTCACAAAGAAAACTGGAAAAAAAATCTCCTTAAGATCACCTCTATTTTAAATTTCTTCACAATTTTAGTGAGCAACAATACTGCCTCTTACAGAATCTCTTTGACAATCATTCTGCCTTGGCCATCATTCATGTATGATGAACTGTGATGTAAGACAAAGTCGTTGAAAATTTAGATTTATTTGGGGCAGAATGATACAAAGGCTACAAGTGATATGGCAGATATTGGTAGATATTGGTATACAAAGTGATTGCAGGATGCCGGAACGACACCACAGATGACACAGGCAGTGGGAGAAAGACGCCAGCGAGCATACAGAATAATATTAAACTGCTTAAGGTCTGAAAGCATAAGACGTCTTAAAGCACAGTGAGAAATCCAAAAGCCCAGCCTAAATGTCAGAATGGCTGTACCTTGTAGGCAAGCTCTACAACTTGACCATTTAAAAAATAGTTTTCAAATGCATTCTAATGTAAAATACTCCAGATTTCTTAGTGTCATGTATGTTTCTTTATGATTTGAAAGTGGAAAATATGAAACATGTAACATGTACATATTTGCATTTACTAAGAGTTATAATTATTTTTATAGCATGCTTTCAATTTAGAAGGAAGGGAGTATGAAATGAAGCAAGAGAAGTAAATGTAAGATCTAGGTGTGCTCAGTACCTATTGTGACTTAAAATAGCCTCGAATAGGTTGAGTTCACACTTGGTTTAACATACATAATTCTATGACAAAGGAAAGCTGGGGTCAAAGCTGGCTGTATAGTTTCATTTGATTTGTTTTTCTTGTAAACAATGCATCTTTACCCGTCAGGTTTAATTTCAGGTATTGTAATTTTATAATGGTGGTTGTTCTATGATAAATTTCCAGGACATAAAGAATAGATCCATTTAACTACACTTCCTGAGTTCATGAAGTGGTAATATGTGCTGGTGTAGCTACAGGAATTTCTTACATCTGTGGAGTGAACGTGAGCAGTATGCTTCATTTCAAAAAGTTTATTGCTTAGTTTACACTCTACAATTTCTTTTCCCAAGCATACTGTTACAAAGCATCATATATGAATTAATTTGTATTATAATATTTCAGGATTTATCTTAGAAGTAGTCCATTCCTAATATCTTCATTATCCATGGTCACATCGTCATGCCAGGTCATGGAAGGAATGACCTCTTGTGAAAGGAGCTTTCTTATGATACTTCCAGATACTCATGTTTGGTAATACTAAGAGAAATTTAAATCAACTTAATAAAAAAAAAACATGAAAAGCAAAACAAAAAACCAAACATAAACAAAA
>JANHMN010000264.1:0-25971 GCA_030674055.1 Rhabdomys pumilio
ATACCTTCTTCTCACCACCTCATGGTACCGTCTCCAAAATAGACCATTTAATTGGTCACAAAACAGGCCTCACCAGATACAAGAAAATTAAAATAATCCCATGCATCATATCAGATCACCATAGACTAAGGCTGGTCGTCAATAACAACAAAAACAATGGAAAGCCCACATACTAGTGGAAACTGAACAATGCTCTCCTCGGTAACTTGGTCAGGGAAGAAATAAAGAAAATAAAGGCTTTTTCAAATTTAATGAAAATGAAGACACATCATACCAAACCTTCATTGTGGGACACAATGAAAGCACTGCTAAAAGGAAAACTCAGCTCTAAGTGCCAAAAAAAAAAAAAAAAAAAAAAAAAAAAAAAAAAAAAAAAAAAAAAACTGGAGAAAGCAGACTCTAGCACCTTGACAGCACACCTGAAAGCTCTAGAAAAAAAAGAAGCAAATGTACACCCAAGAGGTGTAGAGAGCAGAAAACAATCAAAGTCAGGGCTGAAAGCAACCAAGTAGAAACAAAAAGAATTACACACAGAATCAACAAAACCAGAAGCTGGTTCTTTGAGGAAATCAACAAGATAAATAAACCTTTAGCCAGACTAACCAGAGGGCACAGAGACAGTATCCAAATGAACCAAAACAGAACTGAAAAGGAAGACATAAAAAAAAAAACTTTCTTTTTTTGTTATATATTTCTAAATGTGTTATACAGGCACAATGCCCATGAGAGTATCAATATTCATTTCACTTTCATATCAATAAGAAGCTCATACCAATGAAACCTTAAATTTGAAATCCAAGTGAATTTTGTACCATTTAAGAAATTATAACTTTATCTTGATACTAAATTATACAGATTTCTACCAATAGGTTATGGCTATGCCATAAATCCTAGCTAATCCTCCCTGTACCAACACAACCACTACTTTTCCCCAGAAAAACAGCTCAATATTAACCACCTTAGTCCCCAAGCCCAGGGAATAGGGGCACTGACTCTTGTTTAACTTCTTCAAGCTGATTACGGGTGTTGAGATATTAGAAGAGGGGTGGGGGGAAGAGTAAATTCATAAGCCTCTGACGCTGTGTCTTCACTGTATCCAGATGGAATTCCCGGACACTAGAGGTTTGAGCAGGTCTGCTCATTTTGCTTGATGAGTAGATACACCAAGGCTGTGTATTCTGCAATATACAATTCTCAGAACAAGTTTTAGTATCAAGAAAAAAAATTTTTTTCCTAGAGGGCCGAAATTTTTTTAAAGATGTTGGTTGTAACAACTTTTCTTTTTTTCTCCTTTTTGTAATTGGTTATAATATTTACATTTCAAGTTTTATCCTTTTATCCCATTTCCCCCACCACCCAGGAACCCCTTATCCCATCCCCCCTCCTTGTGCTTCTATGAGGTTGTGCCCGTACCTACTCCCCACCTCTACTACCCCCTCCCCACCCTCACATTTCCCCATTCTGTTTTCATTTTTCATAAGACCGAGAATCTCCTCTCCCACCTATGCTCAAGAAGGCCATCCTCCACTACATATACAGCTGGAGTCATGGGTCCCTCCCTATGTGCGCACAGGCTGGTGGTTTAGATCCTTGGGGGGCTCTGGTTGTTTGATATTGTTGCTTTCTTCATGGGGTCACAAACCCTTTCTGCTCCTTCAGTCTTCTCTCTAAGTTCTCCATTGGGAAACCTTTGATCATATCATTGGTTAACTGTGAGCAAAGTCCTCTGAATGTGTTAGTCTTTGTAAGACCTCTAAGGAGACAGCTATATGATGTTCTTGACAGCATGCACTTCCAGCCATCCACATCAATGTCTATCTTAGGTGACTGTGCATGGGATGGATGCCCAGGTGGAATGGTCTCCTGATGGCCCCTCCTTCAGTTTCTTTCCCATGTTTTGTTTCCATAATTGCTCCCTTGAGTATTTTTGTTACTGATTATAAGTAGAACTGAGGCGTCCCCTATTGGTCTTCCTTCTTCATGAGCTTCATGTGGTCTGTGGGTAGAGTCTTCAGTATTCTAAGCTTTTGGGCTAACATCCGCTTAACAGTGAGTAAACAACCATGTGTGTTCTTTTGTGATTGGGTTGACTCACTCAGGATGATAATTTCTAGATCCATCCATTTTACTATAAATATCTCGAATTCATTATTTTTAATAGCTGAGTAATACTCCATTGTGTAAATGTACCACATTTTTTGTATTCATTCCTCTGTTGGGGGACATCTTGCTTCTTTCCAACTTCTGGCTATTATAAATAAGGCTGCTATGAACATATTGGAGCATATGTGCTTATTATATGTTGGAGCATCTTCCGGGTATATGCCCAGCAGTGGTATAGCTGGATCCTCAGATAATGCTATGTCCAGTTTTCTGAGGAACTGCCAGACTGAATTCCAGAGTGGTTGTACCAGCTTCCAATCCGACCAACAATAGAGGAGTGTTCCTCTTTCTCTGCATCCTCACCAGCATCTACTATCACCTGAGTTTTTGATCTTAGCCATTCTGACTGGTGTGAGGTGGTATCTCAGGGTTGTTTTGATTTGCATTTCCCTGATGACTAAGGATGTTGAACATTTCTTAAGGTGCTTCTCAGCCATTCGAGTTTCCTCTGTTGAGAATTCTTTGTTTAGCTCTGTACCCCATTTTAAAATAGCGTATATGGTTTTCTGGAGTATAATTTCTTAAGTTCTTTGTATATCTTGTATATTAGCCCTCTATCGGATGTGGGATTGGTTAAGATCTTTTCCCAATCTGTTCGTTGCCGTTTTGTCTTATTGACAATGTCCTTTGCCTTAAAGAAGGTTTGCAATTTTATGAAGTCCCATTTGTCAATTCTTGATCTTAGAGCATAAGCCATTGGTGTTCTGTTCAGGGACTTTTCACCTGTGCCTAGGTATTCGAGGGTCTTCCCCACCTTCTCTTCTGTTAGTTTCAGTGTATCTGGTTTTAAGTGAAGGTCTTTTATCCACTTGGATTTGAGCTTTGTACAAGAAGATATGAATGGATTTATTTGCATACTTCTACATGTTGACCTCTAGTTGAACCAGCACCATTTGCTGAAAATGCTGTCCTTTTTCCACTGGATGGATTTAGCTCCTTTGTCAAAGATCAAGTGACCATAGGTATGTGGGCTCATTTCTGTGTCTTTAATTCTATTCCATTGATCTTCCTGCCTTTATCTGTACCAATAACATGCAGTTTTTATTACCATTGCCCTGTAGTACAGTTTGAGGTCAGGGATGGTGATTTCCCCAGAGGTTCTTTTATTGTTGAGAATAATTCTCGTTATTCTGGTTTTTTTTTTTTTTTGGTGTTCCAAATAAATTTGCAAATTGATCTTTCTATCTCTATGAAGAATTGATTTGGAATTTTGATGGGAATTGCATTGAATCTATAGATTGCTTTTGGCAAGATGGCCATTTTAACTAAATTAATCCTGCCAATCCAGGAGCATGGGAGATCTTTCCATCTTCTGAAGTCTTCTATTTCTTTCTTCAGAGACTTGAAGTTCTTGTCATACAGATCTTTCACTTGCTTGGTTAGATTCACTCCAAGATATTTTATATTGTTTGTGACTATTGTGAAGAGTGTCATTTGCCTAATTTCTTTTTCAGCCTTGTTATCTTTTGAGTATTGGAAGGGTACTGATTTGTTTGAGTTGATTTTATATCCAACCAGTTTACTGAAGTTGTTTATCAGGTTTAGGAGTTCTCTGGTGGAAATTTTAGGGTCACTGATGTATACTATCATATAATCTGAAAATAGAGAAATTTTGACTTCTTCCTTTCCTATTTGTATCCCTTTGACTTCATTTTGTTGTCTTATCACTCTAGCTAGGACTTCCAGTACAATATTGAATAGGTAGGGTGAGAGTGGACAGCCTTGTATACTCTCTGATCTTAGTGGGATTGCTTCAAGTTTCTCTCCATTTAGTTTGATGTTGGCTACTGGCTTGCTGTATATTGCTTTTACTATGTTTAGGTATGTGCCTTGAATTCCTGCTCTTTCCAAGACTTTTAACATGAAGAGATGTTGAATTTTGTCAAATTCTTTCTCAGCATTTAGTGAGATGATCATGTGGTTTTGTTCTTTGAGTTTATTTATGTAGTTGATTATATTGGTGGATTTTTGAATATTGAACTATCCCTGCATTCCTGGGATAAAGCCTACTTGATCATGATGGATCATTGCTTTGATTTGTTCTTGGATTCGGTTTGCGAGAATTTTATTGAGTATTTTTGCATCAATATTCATAAGAGAGATTGGTCTGTAGTTCTTCTTTGTTGGGTCTTTGTGAGGCTCAGGTATGAGCGTAATTGTAGCTTCATAGAACGAATTGGGTATTGTTCCTTCTGTTTCTATTCTGTGGAATAGTTTGAAGAAAATTGATATTAGGTCTTCCTGGAAGGTCTAATAGAATTCTACACTAAAACCATCTGGCCCCGGGCATTTTTTGGTGGATAGATTTTTAATGACTGCTTCTATTTCTTTAGGGGTTATGGAACTGTTTAGATGGTTTATCTGCTCCTCGTTTAAGTTTGATACTTGGTATCTATTTAGGAAATTGTCCATTTCATCCAGATTTTCCAGTTTTGTTGAGTATAGGCCTTTGTAGTAGGATCTCATGATTTTTTTTTAATTTTCTCTGTTTCTGGTGTTATGTCTCCCTTTTCAGTTCTGATTTTATTGATTTGAGTACTGTCTCTGTGCCCTTTGATTAGTCTGGCTAAGGGTTTGTCTATCTTGTAGATTTTCTCAAAGAACCAGTTCCCAGATTTGTTGATATTTTGTATAGTTCTTTCTTTTTCAACTTGGTTGATTTCAGCCCTGAGTTTGATTATTTCCTGCTGTCTACTCCTCTTGGGTATATTAGCTTCTTTTTGTTCTAACGCTTTCAGGTGTGCTGTCAAGTTGTTAGTGTATGCTCTTTTCAGTTTCTTTTTGTGGGCACTTAGAGCTATGAGTTTTCCTCTTAGTACTGCTTTCATGGACTCAACAAGTTTTGATATGATGTGTCCTCATTTTCGTTAAATACTAAAAAGTCTTTAATTTCTTCCTTTATTTCTTCCTTGACCAAGTTATCATTGAGTAGAGCATTGTTCAGTTTTCACATGTATGTGGGCTTTTCTGTTGTTTTTGTCCACATCAAAGACGAGTCTTAGTCCATGGTGGTCTGATAGGGTACAAGGGATTATTTCAATCTTTTTGTAACTGTTGAGGCCTATTTTGTGACCAATTATAAGGTCTATTTTGGAGAAGGTACCGAGAGGTGCTGAGAAAAGGGCATATTCTTTTGTTTTAGAATGAAATGTTCTATACATGTCAGTTAAGTCCAATTAGTTCAAAACTTCTGTTAGTTTTTTATGTCTCACTTTAGTTTCTGTTTCCATGATCTGTCCATGGCTGACAGTGGGGTGTTGAAATCTCCCACTATTATTGTGGTGTGTAATATAAGATTTAAGCTTTAGTGAAGTTTCTTTTATGTATGTGGGTGCCCTTGCATTTGGGGCATAGATGTTCAGAATTGAGAGTTCCTCTTGGTACATTTTTCCTTTGATGAATATGAAGTGGCCTTCTTTATCTGTTTTGATTACTTTTGGTTGAAAAACAATTTTATTTGGTATTAGAATGGCTACTCCAGCTTGTTTCTTGGGAAAATTTGCTTGGAAGATTGTTTTTCAACCTTTTAATCTGAGGTAGTGTCTGTCTTTTTCACAAAGGTGCATTTCCTGTATGCAGCAAAATTCTGGGTTGTGTTTATGTATCCAGTCTGATAGTCTATGTCTTTTTATTGGGGAATTGAGTCCATTGATATTAAAAGATATTAAGGAATAATGAATGTTGTTTCCTGTTATTTTTGTTATTTGTGGTGGAGTTATGTTTGTGTAGCTACCTTCTTTTAGGGTTGTTGGAAGATTACTTTCTTGCTTTTTCTAGGTTGTAGTTTCCCTCCTTGTGTTGGAGTTTTCCCCTAATTATCTTTTGAAGTGTTGGATTTGTGTTAAGATATTGTGCAAATTTGATTTTGTCATGGAATATTTTGGTTTCTCCATCAATATTGATTGAAAGTTTTGCTGGGTATAGTAGTCTGGGCTGGCATTTGTGTTCTCTTCGGGTCTGTATGATATCCGTCCAGGATCTTCTGGCTTTTATAGTCTCTGGTGAGAAGTCTGGTGTAATTCTTATAGGTCGTCTTTTATATGTTACTTTACCTTTTTCCCTTACTGCTTTTAGTATTTTTTCTTTGTTTTGTACATTTGATGTTTTGATTATTATGTGGTGGGAGGTATTTCTTTTCTGGTCTATAGTATTTGGAGTTCTGTAGGCTTCTTGTATATTTATGGACATCTCTTTCTTTAGGTTAGGGAAGTTTTCCTCTATAATTTTGTTGAAGATATTTACTGGTCCTTTAATTTGGGAGTCTTCCCCCTCATCTATACCTATTATCCTTAAGTTTGGCCTTCTCATTGTGTCTTGGATCTCCTGGATGTTTTGGGTTAGTAGCATTTTGTATTTTGCATTTTCTTTGACAGTTGTGTCAATGTTTTCCATGGTATCTTCTGCACATGAGATTCTCTCTTCTATCTCTTGTATTCTGTTGGTGATACTTGTGTCTATGACTCCTGATCTTTTTTTTTAGGTTTTCTATCTGCAGGGTAGTCTCCCTTTGTGATTTCTTTATTGTTTCTACTTCCATTTTTAGATGTTAGATGGTTTTGTGTAATTCCTTCACCTGTTTGGTTGTGTTTTCTTACAATTCATTAAAGGATTTTTGTATTTCCTCTTTAAGTGCTTCTATCTGTCTACCTGTGTTCTCCTTAAATTCTGTGAGAGTGATATTTATGTCCTTCTTAAAGTCCTCTATCATCGTCTTGAGAAGTGATTTTAATTCTGAATCCTGCTTTTCCAGTGTGATGGGGTGTTCAGGGCTTGTTATGATGGGGCAACTGGGTTCTAATGATGTCATGTAACTTTGGATTCTGTTTCTTATATTCTTGTGCTTCCGTTTCGCCATCTGGTTAACTCTAGTGCTACCTGTAGTCGTTGTCTCTGACTGAAGGCTGCCTTTCCAGTTATCTTGCTTGTGTCTGATCTCCTCTGGGTCCAGATGTCTCTGTAATCTTCTCCAGCTGCTCTGAGTACAGTGGTACCTCTAGGATGCCTCATGATATGGTGCCTCCAAGGTAGCAGACCAGCTAGGTGTCTGCTCTTCTGGGTGCAGTGTCTCCTTTAGGATGTATCAGGATAAGGTGTCCACTACTCTGAATGCAGTGGTTCCTCTAGGGTGTCTCGGGATATGTTGTCTGTCGCTCTGAGTTCAGTTGTTCCTCTGCCACTCTGAGTTCAGTGGTACCTCTGCTGCTCTGGGTTCAATGGACCCTCTACCACTCTGGGTTCAGTGGACCCTCTAGGTTGTCTCTGGAGGAGTCTGTTGTCCACACAGGAGTGTTCCTGGCATGGGACTGCACCAGGCCTCAAATCCGGGAGAGGGGCCCATCATTCTCAATTCTCTAAATCTAGATGTTCATGGCAAACCTGCTGCTGACTGCCTCTGGCATGCTGAGGCTGATAAAACTGTCACTGTTATGTGGAAGGACCCTCTTACCCTTAAATGGAATGACCAGGACCCAGTTCTCATATGGGGCCAAGGATTGATATGCCTGTTTGATACCACAGAAGGCACAGCTAAATGGGAGCCAAAAAGATTAATGAAATAAATAGATACCCCCACAAAACCAGGCCCAATTATAAATAAGATGAGTAACAATTGACATCCAGGGAAGAGGAATCTCCCTAAAATTAGCCTTCTTTTTCCTTTCCAGGTAAAAAATGAATCAACTGTGGTGTTGAAAAGGGTCAGAGAAGGCCTTGAGAAAAGACAGAGAGAGAAAGGGAAAGATGAGAGCTGGTACAAGAATTGGTTTTCAGCCTTTCCATGGTTGTCAACCCTATTTTACATTTTGAGGCCATTGATTGGGTTACTTCTGCTTATTTCTTTTGGTTTCTAGACACTGAATAGGCTGATTAAATTTGTGAAACAACAGAGAGATGATTTGATAGCAAAACCTATTCAGATGCATTATCATAAACTAGCTGTTGAGGACCATGAGACTCAAGATGAGGTTGTTACTCTATTCAGGGTGTTCCCAAAACAGATCTCCACCCAACAGAAAGGGGCCACCCAGAACTCCCTTTGACTGGCCATCTAAATTCTTGCTTAGGCTGCAAGGCTAAGCACTGCAAGGGAATATACAAATTAAATATATCTCTCTGGGTTCCCTGAGTGATAAGCCTGACTGTATAGGGGTTGATATCAAAAATATCCCCTCTCCAGGAAAAAGACATCAGGATGAGTATGGCTCTCACACTTCTCTGAACAACAACAGGAGGACCAGAGCCATTACAAGATCCCCTTTAATTACTGGAGGTCAGGCCTCTATCCCCTCTTTGCAAGAATGGAATCGCCATGGTCCTTTTATACTTGGAGAAGGCAGGAAATGTCAGGGGCAGCTCTTCTTACACACTAAAGGCCTAAAATTAGCCATAGGCCTAAGTCAGCCTGCTAACACAATGTCTCAGGTCTTTGTAGAAAAACACTAAAACAAATAACTATAAGATATTGTAAACAGGCAGCTTTGGTGGAAATTTACCAGACTGGATAGGAACAAGTAGTCATTGGTCTTGCAGATAGTCATAGACCTTGGGTAGCCTTGGTGGATAGTACCAACTTAGATAAGGACAAATGAATGATAGGCAAAGTCATAATGAACTGTCCCCTGAACCTTCACCCAGCTGACATTTTGTTCTGGAATATATCTGTACTCCCTCTGTACACCTGAGTTCCTGCATCATCCCCTTCCCCACATTCTGCCTTTTTATTTATATAACCCCTGTGTGAAAAAGTAAAAATTACGGTTTGATCAGCTTATCAACAAGCCGTGGTTCTTTGCATTTGCCCGTTTTCCCTCATTCTCTCTTAGGTGATCTCCCCATGCCCTGTTTAATGCCCTGCTGGACAGGACAGAGGCCTGCCAACTCAAGCAAGCTAACTGAGTCAGCCATGACCCAGACAAGTGAGTCACCATGACCAAAAGTCTCCACCCCACAGAGCACTGCTGAAGCTTCTCCCTCTCATCCCTTCTGGCTGTGGGCCAGTCCAGCCTGTATGCACCCTCTGTCTCAGTCCTTCTGCAGTCCCCAGTGGAGTCTGGGTGCCCAAGGGCTGAGACCACCAGTCAGCCGCCTCAGCCCATAGACTCTCAACCCAGGAGTTCTAACCCCCTGGGACTTCAGACTGAGATCTCCCCACACCTGAGTGGAGCTCAGTGACTTCTCATAGCCCAATGTCTGCCCAGCACCATGTGGAGTGAACTCAGTCAAATTCCCACACTTCTGCTCTCTGAGCCATGGTTCCAGCCATCTGGGGAACAGACACGTGAGATCTACAACTCAGCCCAACAGAACCCACACCCACTTGTGAGCTACAGCCCCACATACATCCTTAGTCATTAGGAAAACACAAATCAAAACAACCCTGAGATTCCACCTCACACCACTCAAAATGGCTAAGATCAAAAACTCAGGGGATAGCAAATGCTGGTGAGGATGTAGAGAAAGAAGAACACTCCTCCATTGTTGGTGGGATTGAAAACAGGTACCACTCTGGAAATCAGTCTAGCAGTTCCTCAGAAAATTGAACATAGTGCTACCTGAGGACTCAGTTATACACTCCTGGGCATATATCAAAAAGATGTTCCAACATATAACAAGGACACATGCTCCACTATGTTTATATCAGCCATATTTACAATAGCCAGAAGATGGAAAGAACACAGATATCCTTCAACAGAGGAATGGATACAGAAAATATGGTATTTTACACAATGGAGTACTACTCAGCTTAGGCAAATGGATGGATTTAGAAAATATTCTGAGCTAGGTAACCCAGTTACAATAGAACACACACGATATGCACTCACTGATATGTGGATATTTGTGGGAAAATATGGCTGTGGAACCCAGGGTTTCTCCCACCATGCTGTGGGTAGTCGGCTGGGAACAATCTGGGTTCCTCCAGCTGGAAGTTAGGCCCAGCTGTCCATTAACTAAAAACCTCTCCACGGTTCCTCACTGTTCCTCACGGCTAGGCCCCAACACACGAGGAAGTCCTTGGGTTTCCAAAACCGATTTATTGGCATGGCAGATGGTGGATGGATCTGGATTCATACCCCACAAAAACCCAGGCCATGCCTGAGTGAAAAAGGGGAGAAAGAAAAAAGGGGGAGGGGCTGGGGAGGGATGTTTAGTCTGCTCCACCCTCTGGTCTTCAGGTAACTCATTAGTATGTAAATTTCTCAAGGGCCTGGGGGCTGTTTATCATGCCCACCTGTGTACTGTGACTGAATGGTAAAGGTGGAACCAGAGATTAGGCCTCATGTCAGGAGCCTGGGTTCTGGGGACATGGCCAAACCCACAGCCCAAGAACCAGGATACCCTTCCATGGCCCAATAGATATTAGCTCAAAAGTCCTGAATATCCAAGATACAATTCACAGACCACATGAAGCTCACAAAGAAGAAAGACCAAAGTGGGGCTGCTTCAGTCCTTCTTACAAAGGGGAACAAAATACTCATGGAAGCAAATACAGAGACAAAGAGTGGAGCAGAAACTGAAATAAAGGCCATTCACAGACTGTCCCACCTGGGAATGTATCCCATATACAGACACAAAACCCAGACTCTATTGGAGATGCCAAGACATGCTTGCTGACAGGAACCTGATATAGCTGTCTCCTGGGAGGTTCTGCCAGAGCCTCACAAATACAGAGGTGGATTCTTGCAGTCAACCATTGGACTGAGCATGGGGTCCCCAGTGGAGGAGTAAGAAAGACTGAAGGGGTTTTCAACCCCATAAGAAGAGCAACAATATCAACCAATTAGTTCCCCTGGAGCTCCCAGGGACAAACCACCAACTGAAGTGTACACATGGAGCAACACGTGGCTCCAGCTGCATAGGTAGCAGAGGATGGCCTTGTGGGTCATCAATGGGATGAGAGGTTCTCGGTCTTGTGAAGGCTCTATGCCCTAGTGTAGGGGAATGCCAGGGCAGGAAGGCCAGAGTGGGAGGGTGGGTGAGGAAGGATTTTCACAGAAGTGGGGAATGGAGGAATGGGATAGGAGGTTTCTGGAGGGGGAACCGTGAAAAGGAGATAACATTTGAAATGTCTGCAGATAAAGTTAGGGTATTTCTCACCCAGTTGCCAGCTTGCCACAACTGAAGCAACTCCACATGGAAGTATTGATGCTCAACATCTTTTTTGAAGAAGGATCAGGGTACTGTCACATTAGGCTTCTCATGGTAATGCACTCCCACCATGACTGCCTCAGAGATTGTGTCACTAGGAAACCCCATCTAGCTCTAGGACATACTTATTCCACCTCCTTCCAACTGGAATGTTTCTGAGTCTCTATGCTTGGATTTATGCCTGCCATGATGGGCTCCAATTATTGCTAGACTGTCTTTGACCCATCAGCTCCCAAATAATGAAACATAGAGTTTTATTTGTTTAGGAAAGCTTAGGCCTTAGCTTAGATTTATTTCCCAAATAACTTATATAACTTAATTAAAACATTTACTCTAATCTAAGTTCTGCCACATGGCCCATTAGTTACCTCTCACTAAGCCCCAGTACATCTAACTTATTCCATGACTGTCTGTGAATTCCCCACCCTCAGACTCTGTCCCAGAGTTTCTATCTCTGTTCAGAAATTTCACCTTTACTCCTCTGCTTTGCTATAGGCCATTCAGCTCTTTATAAAACCAATCAGGCTGAAGCAGACACCCACCCGGTCTGCTTCTGGGGACACTGGATCCCTCATGACCCACCCTAGAGGGTGCAAGGAACCCAGAGAAGTAGGTAAGAAGACCTGCTCACTGCCCTAGGCCCAGAGCTGAGTGTAGGGAGTGCTCAGATTCCAGCAGAACCCCAAACTCCACCCCTGTGGAATAGCACACCCCTTCCACCTCTCTCCCATATCTGAGGCCTGAAGCAGACACCTGCCCGGTCTGCTTCTGGGGAAACCTGATCCCTCCTGAGCCACCCTAGAGGGTGCAAGGAACCCAGAGCAGTAGAGGATCCACTGAACCCAGAGTGGCAGAGGACCAAAGGAACTCAGAGCGACAGACAACATATCCCGAGACATAATAGAGGAGCCACGGCACTCAGAGCAGTGGACACATTAGCCTGAGACATCCTAGAAGAGACATTACACCCAGAACAGTGGACACCAAGTTGGACTGCTACCTAGGAGACACCATATTCTGAGTCAATCTAGAGCTACCATTGTATTCAGAGCAGTTGGAGAAGATCACAGAGACATTGGGACCCCCGAGGAGACTAGAAACAAGCAAGATAACTGGAAAGGGAGAACTCAGTCAGAGACAGAAAGTACAAGGAGCACAAGAGTTAGCCAAATGGCAAAAGGCAAGCTCAAGAACATAAGCATCAGAATCCAAAGTTACATGGAAACATCAGAACCCAGTTCCCCCATCATAGCAAGCCCTGAACACCCCATCACACTGGAAAAGCAGGATTCAGAATTAAAATCTCTTCTCATGATGATGTTAGAGGACTTTAAGAAGGACATAAATAACACTCTCAAAGAAATTAAGGAGAACACAGGCAGACAGATAGAACCCCTTAAAGAGGAAACACAAAAATCACTTAGGGAATTGGAAGAAAAAATAACCAAACAGCAGAAGGAATCAAACAAAACCTTCTAAGATCTAAAAACGGAAGTACCAACAATAAAGAAATCATAAGAGGAGACTATACTGGAGATAGAAAACCTAACAAAAAAAAAAGAACAGGAGTCATAGACACAAGTATCACCAACAGAATACAAGAGATAGAAGAGAGAATCTCATGTGCAGAAGATACCATGGAAAACATTGACACAACTGTCAAAGAAAATGCAAAATACAAAATGCTACTAACCCAAAACATCCAGGATATGCAGGACACAATGAGAAGGCCAAACCTAAGGATAATAGGTATAGATGAGGGGGAAGACTCCCAATTTAAAGGACCAGTAAATATCTTCAACAAAATTATAGAGGAAAACTTCCCTAACCTAAAGAAAGAGATGTCCATAAATATACAAGAAGCCTACAGAACTCCAAATACTATAGACCAGAAAAGAAATACCTCCCACCACATAATAATCAAAACATCAAATGTACAAAACAAAGAAAAAATACTAAAAGCAGTAAGGGAAAAAGGTAAAGTAACATATAAAGGATGACCTATAAGAATTACACCAGACTTCTCACCAGAGACTATAAAAGCCAGAAGATCCTGGACGGATATCATACAGACCCGAAGAGAACACAAATGCCAGCCCAGACTACTATACCCAGCAAAACTTTCAATCAGTATTGATGGAGAAACCAAAATATTCCATGACAAAATCAAATTTGCACAATATCTTAACACAAATCCAACACTTCAAAAGATAATTAGGGGAAAACTCCAACACAAGGAGAGAAACTACAACCTAGAAAAAGCAAGAAAGTAATCTTCCAACAACCCTAAAAGAAGACCCCTACACAAAAATAACTCCAATGCCAATAATAACAAAAATAACAGGAAACAACATTCATTATTCCTTAATATCTCTTAATATCAATGGACTCAATTCTCCAATAAAAAGACATAGACTATTAGACTGGATACATAAAAACAACCCAGAATTTTGCTAAATACAGGGAACGCACCTCTGTGAAAAAGACAAACACTACCTAAGAGTAAAAGGATGGAATACAATCTTTCAAGCAAATGGTCCCAAGAAACAGTCTGGAGTAGCCATTCTAATATCAAATAAAATCAATTTTCAACCAATAGTAATCAAAAAAGATTAAGAAAATCACTTCATATTCATCAAAGGAAAAATGTACAAAGAGGAACTCTCAATTCTGAACATCTATGCTCCAAACGAAAGGGCACCCACATACATAAAAGAAACTTTACTAAAACTTAAAGCATATATTACACACCACACAATAATAGTGGGAGATTTCAACACCCCACTCTCACCTATAGACAGATCATGGAAACAGAAACTAAATCGAGACACTATGAAATTAACAGAAGTTATGAACCAATTGGACTTAACTGACATCTATAAAACATTTCATCCTAAAACAAAAGAATATAACTTTTTCTCAGCACCTCATGGTACCTTCTCCAAAATACACCATATAATTGGTCACAAAACAGGCCTCAACAGATACAAAAAGATTGAAATAATACCTTGTACCCTATCAGACCACTATGGACTAAGACTCGTCTTTGACATGGACAAAAACAACGGAAAGCCCACATACACGTGGAAACTGAACAATGATCTACTCAATGATAACTTGGTCAAGGAAGAAATAAAGAAAGAAATTAAAGACTTTTTAGATTTAAATGAAAATGAGGACACTTCATATCAAAATTTGTGGGACTCCATGAAAGCAGTACTGAGAGGAAAAAATCATAGCTCTAAGTACCCACAAAAAGAAAATGGAAAGAGCATACATTAACAACTTGACATCACACCTGAAAGCCTTAGAACAAGAAGAAGCTAATATACGCAAGAGGAGTAGACGGCAGGAAATAATCAAACTCAGGGATGAAATCAACAAAGTTGAAACAAAAAGAACTATACAATGTAGTGCGCCAACATCATTGCGTGTGGTGCGCCAACGTCATTTCGCACTATTTCACCACCGCCATTAGAAGATGGCGCCGACATCAGCCCAGACTCATCCCGCTTAACTAGTAAACAAGTGCTCAGAGCATGCTCGGAGTCCCTTGAACCAGCCTACATGTAACACATCCCGAGACGCCATATCTCCTGAGCTCTGCTAGCCAATTACAGAGGTACACGCCGACACGCCGACCTAATAGGTATTTAAGGACGTCTCCCTTTCCTATCGGGGTCTTCCCTTCATTCCGGCTGCAATAAAGCTTGCTGTAGAAGGATCCTGTTGTCTGAGTCCGTTCTTGCTGGTGAGGTCGTGATGAGGACAGCCACAACTGGTGCCGAAACACGGGAAAATCCATCTGTGGGCGCCGAGGAAGACCCCCATCTGGGGAGGATTCAGAACTAGAGCTCAGGTACGGATCAGAAAGGTATGCTCTCTTACTCGCTTGAGGTCGGCCTTGCTTTCATTTTGGTAGCAGCGGCCCTCCTTCTGGTTCTTCTTGTATTGTATTGCCTGCATAGGGGCTGGCTCTGAGTGACCTGGTGTGGTAAGACGGACGTAGTTAAGCCGCTACATCGGTATCGTCACAATGGGAGCCTCACACTCGCTAGTCAAAGCCTTAAATGTCTTACTGAAAAAACATGACTTAGCCATTCCACAGAGAGTCGCGGACAATTTCATCAAGGAAGTAGACAGAGTCGCTCCGTGGTTTGAGGTCTCGGGGTCACTTTGCTGCCCATCATGGGAGAAGCTGGGGAAGGACCTAGAAAGGGCATTACAGGAGGAAAATCTCAGGAAATGCATTCATTCTGTTTGGCAGCTTATTTACTCGTGCTTGAAGGACGAGCAGTGTAGTACAGAAACACATGCAGGCCAGGAGACCCTCCAGGGAGTTCAGCAGAGCATGTCAGAATCTGACTGGGAAACAAGAAGTGGTGAGCGCAAAAAATGGCCTAGAGCCCCCAAGAATTCAGTCCCCTCAGACAAGATTGTTGAGGAGTCAGGGAAGAGCAAAGACGCTCTGGGAGAGAACGAGGTTGCTATTAAAAGAAAGGTGAAAAATAAGGTCAAAACTCTTTATCCATTTAAAGAATTAGAAGCTCTTGAGTTAGATTCCTCTGAAGAGGAAAATTTTGATTCCTCCGAAGAGGAGGATTTGGAGGAGGAGGCTGCCAGGTATGAGGCCGATAGATATCACCCAGACGGGCCGCATCCGGCACTTAACCGAAAGCAAAAGCCCTTGAGGGCAGCGGCATGAAAGAGCGGCCACACACCTGAGCAACTGTCGCCTCTTTCAAGCGTGCCTCCACCCTATGTGGGGTGCCACGCCGATTCGTTCTTTTCACCAGAAGTTAATGAAAAGATTCGGATGGCTTACCCCGTCTATGAAGGAGCAGAGGATGGTCACATTCATGCTCCAGTAGAATTTACTACTCTAGAGAAACTGGCCGAATCGGTCCGCAAGTATGGGGCAGATGCCAGCTTCACAATAATGCAAGTGGAGCGGTTGGTCACTATGGCCCTAACCCCAACAGATTGGCAAACTACAGCGAGGGCCACCCTTAATAGCCCGGGACAGTTTATGGAATGGAAAGATGAGTTAAGTGGTCAATGGAAAGGCCCGGATCTGGTGTTAATCAGATCCAGGGGAGCCGTTTGTATCTTTCCACAGGATGAAGATAATCCATTTTGGATACCGGAAAGGCTAACCAGAAGACTGTTAAAACATGAAAACTCACCAGAATTGGAGAATCGCACTGATAACCCTCGGAATCCTACTCCTGAACCTGAGGACGTTAACTGGGGAACCAAGATGGGGAATTATGACAACCTTCCCAATACCCATGCCAGTGATGCATGATGCCCAAGTATTTTCCCGGTTCTTTACAACTAACAAGAGCTTGGGTTTACCATATATTCCATTTGATGGACAAAGCCATAATGTAATTACCAACAATACCTATTTCTTAAAGGGAAGCCTGTGCTTCAAAATAATTCGAAATCCTAATAAAAGCAGTCATTGTATTCAGATTTACAATCAATCTGCTGCCTGGCTAAATGAGGCAACTTTGAGTGTCGATTTTGATATTGTCTCTAATGCCACAGTGCTATTTGGATAGTGGCCTGGTGGCATAAAAGACCCCATTAGGGCACCCCCTCAACCGAAACTGGCTCCCTTTTGCAAGGGAATGAAATCAGAAGATTTATTTTTTCCATGGACAGGCTGCCAGGCTAGACGGGCATCTTGGACAGTCCAAGATTACTTTACCTTTTCTCCTAATATCAATACATATTTTAATACAACATTTTCTGGATTTGATTTTATCAAGGTAAATTCAGATAGGGTAGATGCAAATCCTTTTGACCAATGGCTTCTTTGTGGCATCAATGGGAGCTGTACTGATCTTTTCCCCTTTGCTATGCTCGGAGGGGGACTTGCAGCCAAGGGACAAATAAAATTTGACTGGAAGAGGACTCTTAGCGGTTCCCTTTTCTCAGGGAAGTCGTCAGGTAGTTTTTCCTGGCAAACTGCCACAACATCTTATAAACAATAAAATAGCTTTAATTTGGCCCCCACACCCGTATGCGTGTGGCCGCCCTTTATCTGGATTGTAAGCAATGACAGTTCGGTATGGAATGAAACCCTACAATGTAGTCTGAAAACCTGCTTTTTTGTACTTTGCTGGAATGCTACAATGTTTCCCTTTGCTATGGCGACCCGCTTGCCCAGGTTTGTTCCCGTGCCAGTTGAGGCACCCAATAGTTTGAGTCGCTTCAGGGTGCAAAGAGATTTTGGTATCTCAGCTATCATTGTGGGCATTATTGCAGGAGCCGCAGTAGTGGGATCAGTTACGGCTTCTGCTCTTGCCTTATCCACTTCAGTACAAACAGCTGATACTATAAACCAGCTGTCCGCCTCAGTAACTTCAGCCCTTGATGTCCAGGCCTTGGCTAACTCACAAATAATGGGAGGCCTAATGTTGGTAAACCAACGCATAGACCTGGTCCAAGAACAAATTGACATCCTGTGGCAGCTGGCCCAATTGGGCTGTGAACAAAAAAATGCCAGGATTATGTATCACTTCCATACAATATAAAAATTTTACTCGTGCAGCAAATTTGTCTAAAACTCTTTCTCAGTTTTTATTACAGAATTGGACTTTGGAATTTGAAGAAACGCTTCGCCAGCTATGTTTTGCCATCATTGAAGTGAATTCGACTCGCCCTGATTTATCCCTGACCGAGGGGTTGTCCTCTTGGGTCTCTTCAGCTATTTCTTATTTCAAAGAATGGGTGGGAGTGGGTCTTTTTGGAGTAGTCCTATGCCTTGGTCTGGCAGGTACTCTCTTCTTATTGTGTAAATTATGAGCTCAAAGGAAAAGAGACAAAGTAGTGCTGGCTCAAGCCTTTGCCGCTCTGGAAAACAGAGAGTCTCTGGGAATCTGGATGTCTATTTTAAAAGATTGATGCCTCTTACCCTATTAGCTCTTAGCTTTGGCTTTTGCTGTTGAAAACACACAGAAGAACACTGGGAACCAACCCAAGCATCTAGTCCATCCAACACTTGTTAACCCAAGAGGGCACAGGTTCCCATTGCTCCTGGGGGAGTGTGGACACAGTCTGGAGTTAAGGTTGCCCCTACACTCATTAACCTTGGGAGGGCTCAAGTTCCCATTACACCTCTGGGGAGTGTGGAGGCCCAGGCCTGCCTCTTTGATTGGAGACGAGTCCTATCAAAACCTCGTCTCTTTGATCACTGAGTGTCTGCCTAGCCCATCATGTCCTTCTGTTGTGAGTACGTATTGGGCTTGGGCCAGAGAGAGCCCACAAAATTTATTAAAACAATTAGGGGGCGATGTGGTGCACCAACGTCATTGCGTGTGGTGCGCCAACTTCATTGCACACTATTTCACCACCGCCATTAGAAGATGGCGCCGACATCAGCCCGGACTCATCCCGCTTAACTAGTAAACAAGTGCTCAGAGCATGCTCGGAGTCCCTTGAACCAGCCTACATGTGACACATCCCGAGACGTCATATCTCCTGAGATCTTCTAGCAAATTACAGAGATACACGCCGACACACCGACCTAATAGGTATTTAAGGACGTCTCCCTTTCCTATCGGGGTCTTCCCTTCATTCCGGCTGCAATAAAGCATGCTGTAGAAGGATCCTGTTGTCTGAGTCCATTCTTGCTGGCGAGGTCGTGACGAGGACAGCCACAATACAAAATATCAACAAAACCAGGAGCTGGTTCTTTGAGAAAATCAACAAAATAGACAAACCTTTAGCCAGAATAACCAAAGGGAGAAGAGACAGCACTCAAATCAATAACATTAGAACTGAAAAGGAAGACATAACAACAGAAATAGAGGAAATTTAAAAAAATAGTTAGATCCTACTACAAAGGCTTATACTCAACAAATTTGGAAAATCTGGATGAAATGGACAGCTTTCTAGATAGATACCAGGTACCAAAGTTAAACGAGGAGCAGATAAACCATCTAAGCAGTCCTATAACCCCTAAAGAAATAGAAACAATCATCAAAAATCTCCCCACCAAAAAACGTCTGGGGCCAGATGGTTTTAGTGCAGAATTCAACCAGACCTTCCAGGAAGACATAATACCAATTCTCTTCAAACGATTCCACAGAATTGAAACAGAAGGAACAATACCCAATTGGTTCTATGAAGCTACAATTACACTCATACCAAAGCCTCACAAAGACCCAACAAAGAAAGAGAACTACAGACCAATCTCTCTTATGAATATTGATGCAAAAATACTCAATAAAATTCTCACAAACAGAATCCAAGAACACATCAAAACAATCATCCATCATGATCAAGTAGGCTTTACCCCAGGAATGCAGGGTTGGTTCAATATTCAAAAATTCATCAATGTAATCAACTACATAAATAAACTCAAAGAAAAAAACCACATGATCATCTCACTGGATGCTGAGAAAGCATTTGACCAAATTCAACATCCCTTCATGTTAAAAGTCTTGGAAAGAGCAGGAATTCAAGGTCCATACCTAAACATAGTAAAAGCAATATACAACAAGCCAGTAGCCAACATCAAACTAAATGGAGAGAAACTTGAAGCAATCCCACTAAGATCAGTGACTAGACAAGGCTGTCCACTCTCACCCTACCTATTCAATATTGTACTGGAAGTCCTAGCTAGAGTGATTAGACAACAAAACGAAGTCAAAGGGATACAAATAGGAAAAGAAGAAGTCAAAATTTCACTATTTGCAGATGATATGATAGTATACTTAACTGACCCAAAAATTTCCATCAGAGAACTCCTAAACCTGATAAACAACTTCAGTATAGTGGCTGGATATAAAATCAACTCAAACAAATCAGTAGCCTTCCTATACTCAAATGATAAACAGGCTGATAAAGAAATTAGGGAAATGACACCCTTCACATATAGTCACAAACAATATAAATTATCTTGGAGTGAACTTAACCAAGCAAGTGAAAGATCCGTATGACAAGAGCTTCAAGTCTCTGAATAAAGAAATAGAAGAAGACCTCAGAAGATGGAAAGATCCCCCATGCTCCTGGATTGACAGGATTAATTTAGTAAAAATGACCATCTTGCCAAAAGCAATCTAGAGATTCAATGCAATCCCCATCAAAATTCCAAATCAATTCTTCATAGAGATAGAAAGAGCAATTTGCAAATTTATTTGGAACAACAAAAAACCCAGGATAGCGAGAACTGTTCTCAACAACAAAAGAACTTCGGGGGGGAATCACCATCCCTGACCTAAAACTGTACTACAGAACAATAGTAATAAAAACTGCATGGTATTGGTACAGATACAGGCAGGAAGATCAAAGGAATACAATTGAAGACCCAGAAATGAGCCCACATACCTATGGTCACTTGATCTTTGACAAAGGAGCTAAAACCATCCAGTGGAAAAAGGACAGCATTTTCAGCAAATGGTGCTGGTTCAACTAGAGGTCAACATGTAGAAGTATGCAAATCAATCCATTCATATCTTCTTGTACAAAGCTCAAATCCAAGTGGATAAAAGACCTTCACTTAACACCAGATACACTGAAACTAATAGAAGAGAAGGTTGGGAAGACCCTAGAATACCTAGGCACAGGGGAAAAGTTTCTAAACAGAACACCAATGGCTTATGCTCTAAGATCAAGAATTGACAAATGGGACCTCATAAAATTGATAGTAGATGCTTACAAGGATGCAGAGAAAGAGGAACACTCCTCCACTGTTGGTGGGATTGCAAGCTGGTACACCCACTCTGGAAATCAGTCTGGCGGTTCTTCAGAAAACTGGACATAGCATTACCTGAGGATCCAGCTATCCCACTCCTGGGCATATACCCAGAAGATGCTCCAACATATAACTAGGACATAGGCTTCACTATGTTCATAGCAACCTTATTTATAATAGCCAGAAGCTGGAAAGAAGCAAGATGTCCCTCAATGGAGGAATGGATACAAAAAATGTGGTACATCTACACAGTGGAGTATTACTCAGCTATTAAAAATAATGAATTTGAGAAATTTATAGTCAAATGAATGGATCTAGAAATTACCATCCTGAGTGAGTTAACCCAGTCACAGAAGAACACACATGGTATTTACTCACTGTTAAGCAGATGTTAGCCCAAAAGCTTAGAATGGCAAAGACTCAACCCGCAGACCACGTGAAGCTCATGAAGAAGAAATACCAAGAGGGGATGCCTCTGTTCTACTTAGAACCAGTAACAAAAATACACAAGGGAGCAATTATGGAAACAAAACATGGAACAGAAACTGAAGGAGGAGCCATCAGGAGACCATTCCACCTGGGCATCCATCCCATGTACTGTCACCTAAACTAGACATTGATGTGGAAGACTGGAAGTGCATGCTGTCAAGAACATATTGTAGCTGTCTCCTTAGAGATCTGCCAGAAACTGACACATGCAGAGGACGATGCTCACAGCTAACCACTGATATGATCAAGGGTTTCCCAATGGAGAACTTAGAAGACTGAAGGAGCAGAAAGTATTTGTGACCCCAAGAGGAAAGCAACAATATCAAACAATCCAGAGCCCCCCAGGGTCTAAACCACCAGCCTGGGAGCACATAGGGAGCGACCTACGACTCTATCGGTATATGTATGGGAGGACGTCCTTGTTGGGCATAGGTGGGAGAGGAGATTCTTGGTCCCATGAAAAACGAACACAGAAGGGGAGAATGTGAGGGTGAGAAGGGTGCAGTGGAGGTGGACGGTAGGTGCTGGCACATCCTCATAGAAGGGATATAAGGAGGGGGGATGGGATAAGGAGTTCCTAGGTGGTGGGGAAAATGGGATAAGAGGATAAAACTTGAAATGTAATTATTATAACCAACTATATAAAAGGGGGGAAGTTGTTAGAACCAACATCTTTTTAAAAAAATGTCAGCCCTCTATGAAAAAAAAAATTTTTTTTCTTGATACTAAAACTTGTCCAGAGAATTGTATATTGCAGAATACACAGCCTTGGTGTATCTACTCATCAAGCAAAATGAGCAGACCTATTCAAACCTCAGGTGTCTGGGAATTCCATCTGGATGCAGTGAAGACACAGCGTCAGAAGTTTATCAATTTACTCTTCCCCCCCACCCCTCTTCTAATATCTCAATGCCTGTAATCAGCTTGACGAAGTTAAAGAAGAGTCAGCGCCCCTATTCCCTGGGCTTGGGGACTAAGGTGGTTAATATTGGGCTGTCTCTCTGGAGAAAAGTAGTGATTTTGTTGGAATAGGGAGGATTAGCTAGGATTTATTTCAGAGCCATAACCTATTGGTAGAAATCTGTACAATTTAGTATCAAGATGAAGTTATAATTTCTTAAATGGTACAAAATTCACTTGGATTTCAAATTTAAGAGTTTCATTGGTATAAGCTTCTTATTGATATGAAAGTGAAATGAATATTGATACTCTCATGGGCATTGTGCCTGTATAACATATTTAAAAATACAAGGCTTAGACCCAGTCTTCTTTAACTTTTTTAACTGACTTGGGATGATTAACCTGTGAATTAAGGGACTATAGCAAATTCATGACTTTGAGTTTATTGTTAGGGTGTTTTCTATATTTCATTTAGAAATAGCTAAGAGGAGATAACAGACAACAGTCCAGATTACCTTACATGGATAGTTGGATTTCAAAACGTCAGAAATCCATAGAATTGATATCACAAATATTTCTATATTAATGTTCATTTTGATTAGAGACCTGTCTGCTCCTGACAGCTTCCTGTCTTGGATTCTAAGAAGAAATTGAGCATCCTTGGAGTTACTCCAGTAGTGGTGAGACAGCCACTAGGCAAGAATTGCCTCTCTCCATCTACAGACAAATTACTGTCCAGAAAAGGACACACTTGCAGAATAGTCGACTGATTATATCTGCCTAGACAGAGTAATCAGCCCTTAATAATTCTGCATCACTAAGGTCTGTCAGATGATTCTTGGACAGAAGGCTGAAGATTTGATGCTCCAACGTTCTGCAGTATAGAGGCTGTCCAGGTGTTCAGCGGTCTCTATAAATTGGCTGAGTTTTAGAAGCTATGCTTAGTGCTTCCCATAACTTCAGTTAACTCAGTCATTCTGGATTTCTGACAGGGTTGAAGACCTATAGTCTCACAGTCAATCCTGACTATTTACTCTGAGAGAAAAGATCTGAGTGGATGGTTTTCAGCTGACATTCCTTCTAAAGCCAAGAAAAAAGCCAGGTTCAAAACTAAGTGTTTTAGTCAGGAGAGATGACAGAGGTTCTGATTAGTCACCAAAATGATCGACTGGTTATTAAGACTATCTTGTACCTCACTGGTACAAATAGGAATTATTATGCTCTAATTGTATTTTGAGAGAAAAGTTTTATTTTAACAGGAAGGGTGATATGTAGGAGGAGCTAAGGGGAAAGGAGCATGGAGAGGAAGAGATGGAGTAAGGAGAGGAGAAGATGAAGTAGAGGAGAAGCTAGGTGATGAGAGAGAGAAAGACAGAGAAAGAGAGAGAAAGAGAGAGGGGGACATGGAGGCAGATGTTCACGTGTCTCCACCAGTCAAAGATAGTGGATATATCTAGGTTGGGTATTGGGTTACACTTGTGATTGAGCATTGGCAAACTCATAAAACCTTTGATTAACATTTTTTAAAAATTGTATAAAAGCAAAAAGGAAAAGTGGGCATGGGATAGGGGTTTTCTAGGGAGGGGAAATAAGGAAAGGGGATAACCTAAGAATAACAGCTATAGAAGAAATAGCAGAATCCTAACTGAAATAGCCAGTAAACATCTTCAACAAAATTATAGAAGAAAACTTCCCCAACTTGAAGACAGATGGCCATAAGTGCACAAGATACCTACAAAAAGAAAATAGATTGGACCAGAAAAGAAATACATTCCATCACAGGATAATCAAAATAGCAAATACACAGAACAATGAAAGAATCTTAAAAGCAGTAAGGTAAAAATGTCAAGTAACATATGAAAACAGACCTATCAGAATTATACCAGACTTCTCAACAGAGGCTCTAAAAACCAGAAGATCTGGAGCAGATGTCATACAGACTCTGAGAGAACAAAAATGCCAGCCAAGGATACTATACACAGCAAAACTCGCAATTACCATAAATGGAGAAAACAAGATATTCTGTGACAAAACCAGATTTAAGAAATACCTTTCCACTAATCCAGTCCTATGAAGAATAAGAGAAGGAAAACTTCAACACAAGAGTAGAAACCGCAGCCAAGAAAAAGCAAGAAATTAATCTTCACACCACAAACTCAAAAAAAGAGAACCACACAAGCATAATTCCACCTCTAACAACAAAGTAACAAAAAGCAACAATCATTGGTTCCTAATATCTCTCAACATCAATAGACTCAGTTGCCCAATAAAAAAGACATAGGAAACCAGAATGTACAAGTAAACAGGACCCAACATTTTGCTGCATACAGAAAGAAAAAAACCTAAGTGACAAAGACAGACATTAACTCAGAGTAAAAAGATGGAAAAAATTTCCAAGAAAATGATTCCAAGAAACAAGTAGGAGTAGTCACTCTAATAAACAATAAAATACTTTCAACCAAAAGTTATCAAAAAACATGGAGAAGAGCACATACTCTTCAAAGAAAAAATCCACCAAAATGAACTCTCAATTCGAAACATGCCCCAAATAAAAATGCAATCACATTTGTTTAAAAAAAAATGTTATTAAAGCTCAACGCACATACTGAATCACACATTGATAGTGGGAAACTTCAACATCCAACTTTCACCAATGGACAGACCATCGAAACAGAACCTAAGCAGAAACACAGTGAAACTAACAGAAATTATTAACCAAATGTATTACCAGATATCTACAGAACATTTCACCCCCAAACAAAAGAATATACCTTCTTTCTCAGCACCTCATAGTACCTTCTCCAAAATTGACCAAATAATTGGACACAAAATAAGCCTCAACAGATACAAGAAGACTGAATTAATCCCATGGATTCTATCAGACCACCACAGACTAAGGCTGGTCTTCTACAACAACAAAAACAACAGAAAACCCACATACACAAAGAAGCTGAACAACTCTCTACACAATGATAACCTGGTCAGAGAAGAAATTAAAGACTTTTTAGAGTATACTAAAAGTGAAGGCACAGCATACCCAAACTTATGGGACACACTGAAATCAGTACTAAGAGGAAAACTCAGCTCTGAGTGCCTTCATAAAGAGATTGGAGCAATCATACACGAGCAGCCTAATATCACATCTGAAAGGTGTAGAACACAAACAAGCAAGAACACACAAGAGGAGAAAACGTGAGGAAATAATCAAAGTCAGGGTTGAAATCAAACAAGTAGAATCAAAGAGAACTACACAATGAATCAACAAACTAGGAGCTGGTTCTTTGAGAAAATCAAAACAATAGATAAAATCTAAGCCAAACTAACTAGAAAGCACAGTCAACAGTATCCAGTCTCATGGGCCATGTAGGATAGTGAGGGTCCTAGTCGGCTGCTTTGAGACACAAGAAATCAACACCAACCTCTACGCAAGCAGGTTTGCTTTTTGGGGGACTTAGAAGCAGACAATTTGGGTCCTCTCCCAGTGGTACCTCATCATGCACCCCTTGCAGGTACCCACGTTGTGTCCATGCCATGCTGAACCAATGTGCATAGATCTCAGTTCTATG
>JANHMN010000265.1:0-25928 GCA_030674055.1 Rhabdomys pumilio
CACACACACACACACACACACACACACACACACACACACACACACACGTGACTCCAGTTGTAGAAAATATGGAATTTTTTGTATAAAATATTGTTTTGCATAGGCTGAGGTGGGGAAGATGACTGGTAGAACGTGACATTTTTAGGGCCATGAAACTCTAACACTTGATACAATCATGATGAGTTAACGTCCAGGGATCCACCCAAAGTCATAGGATGTACAACAGCAAGGGCCAGTGTAGGCTCTGGATGCTGATGTAAGATGCTGGCTCCTCAGTCCTAAGACATGGACCACTTTGATGAGGGATGTTTGTGTATGGGGGATGAGGCCCTGGAGGCCAGGCTGAAATTTAAAGTGCTCCAAATTAAAGATTATTCATGACAACACATCTAGCTGCCTCTGTGAAGTTTAAGTGGAGGCCTTTTTGTTGAGTGCCGTGCTTGCTGCCTGCATTTTTCCTTCGGAAAACACAGCTTCGCATTCATTCACAAGCCAGTGACAAGACCATCATTTCTTCACCAACGGCTCTATCTCTCAAGCAGTCTCAGCAAATGGCAACTGAGGAAATAGTTCAGCGGTTAAAACGCTCACTCACTAAGCAAGCAGTACAAATGTCAGGTGGGTGGGCTCGAAGGCCTGCTTGTAACTCTGTCCTCAGGAGGCAGAGTCAAGGGATCCCCCAGAGCAAGCTGCCTGGTGAGACTAGGCTTATTAGTAAGCTCTGGATTTAACTGAGAGACCCTGCCTCAAAGAAGAAGGAGGGGAGTCATGGAGAACAATCTCTGGCATCAGCTAGAACCTACGCCCACACACTCACACCCATATTTGTGTGCTTGCGCGCACGTATTGCATGCCCGCACAGACATATGAAAAGAATCTGGGGGAAAAAAATAAGTGAATCACAGCACAACACTAAGCCCTAGATGTGCTCTCACAGGAGTAGATGTTTAAATTTCCTGGCCACTTAGTCAGCACCGTCCATTCACTCGCTGATGCCTCAACTTCTTACCAGACACACTCTTAAGGCTTGGTGAAAATGGCGGGCCCCTGTCCCGAGTTTATAATTCACTAGGATGATACCCTAGTGGGGCAAATTGGCTAGCACACTTTACCCAGAGAAACACTGAGTGCCTCCTCCTGCTGGGGCTTCAAGGCCACCTTTGTTTTAAGTGGGCAAGATTTCCAAATGATGGCCACACACTGCTGAGGTGTGGAAGCAGCTGGCAGCTTCTTCAGGGACACAGCGCCCTTCGTCTCTAACATAAGACCTAGCTGGGCTTCAGTGTCGACAAACAGCTTGGAGCTGCCTGTAGTTTGGCCTATGGTTTTACCTTCTCTGAGACATCCCTGTCTTCAGCTCATGCTGATCCCTTCCTGAGAGCCAGAGCTGTGTCAGCGCAAACAAAGGTCTGCCTCTCCAAGAGCAGACGGTGACAGTCCCATATGGAAGACCATACATACCTATCTACAGGCACACTAAAGTGCTGTCATTTGGGAGAGTAGAGAGAAAGGGAGTCGATAATAACAAAAACAATAACAATGATATTAGTATTCATTCATTTAAAAGCCATTAACATCTATTGAGCCAGATAACATGCTAGACACTGTTAAAAATGCTTCCCACAAACAGCTTTCCTCAGCTCCTGTTAGTGTCTCCACAACCTTACATCTATATCTATATCTATATATCTATATCTCCACCTTTTTGTGAAGTAGCAGTGAAATTGAGGCACAGATCTGCTGACTTAAATTCAGTTAATAAGCAACAGTATCGGCATTCAAATGAAGACCCGTCTCTAAAACCAGACTCCAAGTCCAAGAGATATATAGCCGTTACCTGCTTAATTTGATATACATAGACAGCCCAATTAAATAATTTAGAAGCAGTCTTTCACTGTAGAATGTAAATGATGGTGAAATCATGAGTATTTATGCCCTGCCAGCTCTGGACAAAGGGTTCAATAAATATGGGCTAAGTGGAAGAGATATGAACTGGAAACCAAGGGCACCCCAGACAGGAAAGGGAAGGGATTGGAGCGGTGACGGACACGTGGGTGTGCCTCCAGACAGATCCAAGTTTGGAACTCCGAGTGACCTTGAGGGAGTCACTAGCCCTTCTGAGCCACCTCAGTAATTCCGTCATAAAAGGAGGGCCAGATATACAGCTATTGAGAGGATTAAAAGGAATGATGATTGTGAAGAAATGGGGGCCTAGAGGATGACTTCAAGGTGACACTTGACAAGCTGTGTGTGTGTGTGTGTGTGTGTGTGTAAGGTATCACAGAGGAGCACATGCCCTTTCTCCAAGGAGCTCAATATCCAGGGCAAAAGACATGTGGAATTATTATATAACCAGAGGAGTCATGAAGGAATGGGAGGAGGGCTGGGCAGGAAGAACCATGACAACACAGAGGAGACCCTCAACCCAGACTGACAGTAGAGAGAATGTCCTAAAAGGCTTTCCAGAGAAGACCGGGTGAGGTCAAACCAGAAATTTATGTAGAGGCATGACTAGGTGTCAAGGACAGAGGAGTTTGTATGCCAACATGTCCTAAGGTCTGGGGACAAAGGACAGCAGAGGACATTGTGCATAGGAGAGAATAGCCTGTTCTGGCCAAGAGCCAAGACAGGAGGTGAACGGAGGTCGTCGCGAATCTAGAAAACTCTATCGGTGAGATGTGAAGTTGACTCTTGAACTTGACTCTTGTTCGTCTTGAAACGAACATGCCTGCAGGAGGACCTCAGGGGCTCAGTACATCCGTAGACAAGAGAGATTACGAGGCAAAGATCTCCCTACCCCTTGTCTGATTATGAACAAGGCACCATCTATCTGTTTTGTGGGAGTCTCTCAGTCACTCTGTCTGCAAAATGGGCTACATCAAAGGTGCCTAATCTCAGGTCACTTTCTTGATTTAAAAAAAAAAAAAAAAAACCTATGTTCACACTGATTTGTTTATTGTAATCATATCATGCCTTTCGTGTATTGAATTGTGTATCACTTTCTGAAACACAAACACTCCTAAACAGAAAGCACCTCTGATACTATGATTGAGAGAGTGTCTTTAACTCTGGTCAGTTACAGTTCCCTGCTCAAGGCCCTGACCCCAAGGCCTGTTCCTTTATCTTGGGGAGATTACAAAGTGTTAGAGAGGTGCTAAAAACCCACGAGCACCCAGCCAGGGCTTTCTCATTCATGCAAGCAGAAGGACTGGACAAGGACAAGAAAGGGGAGGGGCGGGAATCACTCACCACATGACTTGATGTTATTTAATTAACACTGTGCCCAGGAGGGCTTCCTGGGATGCTCTGAAGCAACCCCTGTGGTGTGGTATGTGTCCCTTACCTGAAGATGCTGAATTGTACGAAATATTCGTCTACTTGTGAGGTCTTCTCTATCTCTGCTCTTCTAAATTCTGACACCTGGCAGGATGTCCCTGAAAGGATGAGGGGTTGGAGGGGAGCATAGATAGAAGAACTGAAGACACTGTGGCTTGGGCAGATGTGGGGGAGACAGTGTCAGGTCAAGGTGCCCCCCCCAGACTAAGGGTGGCTGGGTAACAGCAGATGTTTTTCCTCCTGCAGAGGATTTCAGTCCCCGTGCCTCCAGTGTGCAGAGGTGAAGAAGTCTAGTTTGGTCCCATCCACAGCCCGGAGCTCTCCCATCAAAGAGTGCTCCCGTAGCTCCTCCTACACCAGCACTCGATCCTCCAGTCCCTCATCCAGGTCCCCAAACCCCAGAGCCTCCCCCAGGTACACCCGGAGCCGGTCCACCTCCTCTGAAGAAAGGTGAGTGTGTGTCTTTGGTGTTTGATCTACTATACGTCCTTCTTTGGCAGGGAGTTTGGGTAACTAGCTATGCCCATCCTCCTCCTCTTTCTCTCCCCCCCCCCCAAGGAAGAGGAGTCAGATTTACTACTGACAGCCTTGGTTAAGACAGCTAACATCTCTGAGATCCTGCTTCCTTGTGTGGCCAATAAAAATAAATAAATAAATAAATAAATAAATAAATAAATAAGAATGCTTGGCTCAGGGTCCCCGTGGCTCCTCCCCTCCCCGGGGTAGAAGCTCTTAGAACACAGGAACATTCATTGTTATTGTTTCCTTTGGCACCGAGGAGGAGTTAAGCATCAATTAACTCTCCTGCTGTGTGGAAAAGTAACCAACACCATCCTTCAAATGGAATGTTTACTTAGTTGCTGTAACTCTGTGGATTAGCGATTTGTGCTGGGCTCAGCAGGCTGGCTCGGTTCTTAGTCCCCTTGTGTGTTTTTTGACCAGATGGTGGGTTGGCTGGGGGCTGGGAGTTGAAAGTCATCCAGTGATTAGTTGTCGCTAGACTCTGTTGTCTCTCATCAACCAACAGGAGGACACTATGTGCTTGTACAAATGGTAGTGACAAGGAGAGAGAGAGAGAGAGAGGGAGAGAGAGAGAGAGAGAGAGAGAGAGAGAGAGAGAGAGAGAGAGAGAACAGTAATGTACAAGGCTTCCTTACCTATTAGCTTGAAGTAACATTCCATTCTGTCCGTCTTGCTATTCTGTTTGCCATAGTAAGTCACAAGATCCATCCAGAAGATTCTCCCTTAGTGGGAGGAGTTGCAGAGTTACATTTCACCTTATATGGAATAACTATGTCATGGAACATACAGACACAAGATCTCGGGAGCTGGAACATCCCATTGGATGCAACACCCGTGCCTCCTTGATCCCAGCTTCCCTCTCCAAACAGAAACTCCCAACAGCAAGCAAGTTCCTCTTCGGCAACTATATAATCAAAACGCAGTTGCTTCTTTGGTTATTTCAAAACCAGCACTTGCATATTTTTTTTCTGTAACATTTCCCCCACGCACGTGCAAAGAGCAAAGTGGCGGGACATTTTTCTGGGGACCACAACTGTACTCAATAGAAAAGAGTCATTCCTTCCTCCATGGTGTTCCCTAAGAGTAAAACCATCAGTCATGAGAGATGGACCACAGGATTAGTAACTGAGATGCATCGTGAAGGGCTACCCTTCTGCCCACAGGAGATACAGTTGTTATACTTAACGGATGCCTACAGCCAACCCCTGGATCAGTACCAACCTCTGTAATGACATTGCCCATCTTCTTTTGTAACTAAGCATCTGTCTTGCACTCTGATGGGAATATTTTCAGTTCAAGGTATAATACCAAAATTAACACAAGTTCTGCTCTCCTTCTCCTTCTCCTTCAGTTACCCGGAGATCTCAGTTCTTACCACAGTCTCAACATACTCTGTGTCCAATCGTTTTCTTTCTTATTGAATGGGGGATGCTTATTTTCTCTTCTTAGGGCAAGCATATCCCTGCAGCTTTCTGACATGTGGGAGTTACTAGCATCATTGTGAGCCATTCCTAAGTAGGGATTACTGTCACACAAAGAATGCAATGGTGGTGGATTTAATCACAAGAAGGCTACTTAGTAACAGGCAAATAGTCCATACAGCATGGATACTCTGCACAAAAAAATCTATTTCCTAGACATGGTGAAACAGGAGCACCATGTTAACCGTGCTCCTTAGAATGATCTGAAGTGTAAAATTTGTGAACTGTTTCTAGAACTTTCTACTTTTTCATTTTTTTCCAAACCATTCATCGAAGCCACAGAAAAGGCAAGGCCATGGGGAAGAGAGGAGGGACTATTGTAATCTACTGAAGGGAAAAGCCACTTTGTAGCCAGAAACTCTTGGATTCATGTGTCTACTAGCTCTGTGACCCTGATGAAGTTATATCGCCTTTCTGTGCCTTTGTTTCTCCATCCATAATATGAAATTAATAATAATTCTTAAGTGAAACACATGCATTTTCAGTTCAATGCCTGGCACACACACAATAAAATGTGTAACAGTGTACTGGTTTACTCTTAGATTTACAACCAACTTTTTAGGGTTGTTACTATTAACCCATTTTGCAGACGAGAAAACAGAAGCCCTGAGTAGTAGGAATCAGCTACCCAAGATCACACAGATAAAAAGTGGCCAGGGCAACAAGCATTCACTAAATAACAGGATGTTGTCTGTAGTATTTTCAATTACTCAAAAAGGAGGAGATTTCGTTCTCTGGTTAAGGAACAGCTTCCTTCATGAGACTTGCGCAAAGAAAAAGAGCGCCACCTGGGGACCGGGTGCGCAGAGCCTTAGACGATGGCACAACCCTAACACACAGGTCCGCAGGCTGCAGACTGTAGGCTGCTTAGGGGTTCTTCTGTCTTTCCCAGGTCCTACTCTCGCTCTCCCAGCTATTCGTCCAAGTCTGGCAAGAGGAGCCCACCTAGCAGAAGCTCCAGGTCTCGTCGAAGTCCCAGTTACTCCCGCTACAGCCCCAGCAGGTATCACCCCGATGGCCACCTCCTGAGCCACATCCCTTGAACCTTGCCTTTCTGTGCTGATATCTCAAGCCCTGTCCCAGCCCTAACCCTGCAAAGGTAGGGACAGGAATTCTTGCAATCCTTTTTGTCCAATCGAAAGTGGCGACAAGGCCTCAATACGCCCTTTATTCTACTGTCCTTTCACATCCGGGTGCTCGGTTTCCTTGCTTGACTTACTGCGTCCTCTTGCCCCTGTATTCACCGCCCGATTCTTGCCCACCCCAGGGCCTTCTGATATGTTCCTCCTCTCCCACCAATATTTGTGCCTCTACCAAGGGACACAAGCACTGGCACGCGCGCGCGCATGCACAGAGGCTGCCACTGTGGCTCATGCCCAGCTCACCTCATGGTGCTCACGGAAGCAGATTCTTCCCAGAGTGGGTCATCTTCCCTTTCCTGTCTTCTCTGGGGCCCCTAGCAAAGCCCAGCCTCAGTGGACACAGCTAAGAGTCTCAAACTCAAACAGCACGCACCTGCAGAAAAGCCAGCCCAGCCCTAGTTACCTAGTAACCGCCCCCCTCTCCGCCTCGTGCCCGCTGCTGTACCCCTTCAGGGAACGGGACCCAAAGTATGGTGAGAAGGAACCACAGCCCCGAGAACGTGCGCGCAGGAGGCGACGGTCCTACTCGCCCATGAGGAAGCGCCGGAGAGACTCCCCAAGTCACCTGGAAGCCCGGAGGATAACCAGGTGAGACCCAAGAGCAGGCATTGCCCGCTTCCAGCCTTCTCCCCTCTGTGAATGTGGACAATAGAGCTGGTCTTTTAAATCTTTTCTGGCTTCCCTGAAACTGGATTTAAGGATGGGGGGGGGGTGCTCTAGAATGGCCCTTCCAACCCCCAAAATGATGATATTTGGTTCAAAGCCTTCCCTGGTGCCTGGTGTGGAATCTTATTAAGCTTCTGATCTGCTAGGCCTGCAATGGGATAGCATGTGGACCCAGCTTGCCCTGGAGACTGGAGGGAAGACGATGGGCTAATAGCCTAGGAGGGTGTTTGTTCCCGTAGGGCAGGGCATTGGCCTGGTAGTAAATTGGACCTTGGTGGAGATAGTCCAATACCCAAGAATACTCAGAGCCAGGTTAAACTTAAGCTATTTGTAATCATCCCTTTAACCAAGTTCAGAGAATGCAAATTTCCAAGGGCTTTGATGGATCTGTGTCAAGGAAAGATTTTGAGTTAAGACCCGGTTCCTGGGGGCACCCAGAGCCTTTTCCTCTCCTTAGGCTGTTTCTCACTTACAAAACAAGGCATGCCCCCCCCCCAAGAGTGTCACGTGGAGGAGATGAAAGGGAGTGAGAAGAGGTGACCTCGCTTTGTAAAATAAAACGCGGGACACACCGTGTTCTATCATTATTGACTGAGTGGTCAGAAGAGGTGGAAGTGTGACCTGTGACAGCTAAGGTCTCAGGAGAAGCACTGTTGGCAGAGAATGAGGGTAAAGACTGAGAGAAATTGAATTTCTCAGGCCTTGAAAGCTGAGAGAATGGAGAATGCTCCCCTCCCCCAATAGGTTATCTTTCTAGACATCTCCACTCACCCCAGAGACCAGCAGGGATCCTGGAAACACATTGTATTCTTCCTGGAGAGGGCTAGGAGGCAGAATAAGAACAAGGGGACCCAGAGTGATGGATGGAGTTGTCAGCTCAAATTACCCACAATGCTCTCTTTCCAGCATCTGGACATTCATGAGCATCTTGGTCGCTGGTCACCTAAGCTGCTGGCTAACTGATCATGGATGTACCTCATTTTCTAAAAAAAAAAAAACAACAACACCAAAAAAAAAAAAAAACAGTGTGTTCTTTTTCACAGCACCCCCAACACACACACACACACACACACACACACACACACACACACACACACCATGCACTTGTTTTTAAAACGAAACAATGTACTTCAGTAAGTGGAAAACCAGCCTCTCCAGCCTAGAAACAGAACCTACCAGGAAGAGAAGGTTCTAGTAAAAGTAAAAACAGCAAACCAAAACTTCAATTAAAGTCGCAATGTAGACACTGTTGCTAGCTGGGAACATGAACCCCAAGCCTGATTTGTTGATTTTTTTTTAAAGTGACATTATCAATTTTTCAAAATAGAGCAGGATTAAGCTAGGTTTTTTGTTGTTTGTTTGTTTGGTTGGTTGGTTGGTTTGGTTTTGGTTTTTTGTTTGTTCGTTTTTGTTTGTTTGTCTCAACTACCAGAGGGGGCTTTTAAAAAGAGATGGAGTATACTGTTTTGTTGGGGGTTGGGGTTTTTCTGGTTTGCTTTCTCTCGCTAAAGGACTGGGGGATAGAAAGATACTGTTTTCCCTGGAACGGCACTTGGGCTTCCTGAGAGCTGAGTGAATCCTCATGCTTCCAATCTCTGGTCTCTACAGCGCCCGCAAACGCCCCATCCCCTACTACCGACCCAGCCCGTCCTCCTGCAGCAGCCTCAGTAGCGCTTCCTCCTGGTACAGCAGCAGCAGCAGCCGCTCCACCAGCCGCAGTTACTCCCGGAGCCGGAGTCCCAGTCTGAGCCGCAGCAGCCGGAGCCAGACCCGGAGCAGGACGCGGACCAGCCGCAGCTCCAGCTCCCGCAGCCTCAGCCTGGGCTCCCGGAGCCGCAGTCGGAACCGGAGCCTGAGCTACAGCTCAGCGGAGAGCTATGCCAGCACGAGGCGCTAAGCAGAGGCCCTCCGTCGAGCCAGCTGCCCACCGGGAGGACCCCTCCGTACTCCGCTGTCTCCTTTACTACCTGCCGAACAGACCATATCCCCCCCGGGTGACATTTACGGAATGCTCCTGGCTCCTGTCCTCCATGGTTTCCATGGTTCAAGGTGGCATGGGATACAGGCACTTCCATTCCTTTGCCAAGCTGCTTGGAGTCTCTCTACCAGCACCTGGGGCTCACCAGGGCGGACAGAGAGGGCCACCTGTAGAAAGAAAGCTATGATTCATGAGTCAAAAGTGTGGGCCTGGCCAAGATGTGGAGATGGCTCTGTTCTGCTCACCCACTGCTCACAGGAAATCTCCTAGAGGCCAGGGTTAATCCATCCCTCCTGTCCCTTCTTCCTCCTCCCGCCCCCATTCTGTCTCATGGCTGCACAGTTTGGAACCAGTGTTGGGAAAAGAAGAGAGTGAGGGTGGTTGAAATTCAAAATAAGAGCTCGGACTTTTTACCTCCAGCTCCTAGGTCCTTCTATGAGAGGTCAGATACGAGCAAGGGAGGTGGATGTTAGCGTTGGTGGTGGTAGGCTTCAGGGAAGATTGGAAATGGGTTCTCTAGTTATAAGTATAGCTGCGAAGAGTCAGGTCATCTGCCTTCCTAGTGTGTCAGCATGGTCAGGGAAGGGAGCCCGGTAGGTTTCAGCTCTGTGAAGGCCGTTACACAGGGCCCCGTGACACCCCAGGGATAATAAGGAGACACTGGAACAGTCAGCATACCTTGGGCTACAGCCCTACATCCCAAATTTGCCTCATCCCTGGGAGCTGGCACAGATTTGATTCCACGGGACCATCTGCTGAGCCTTCTCAGTGCTGTGGCTAGTGGCCAGCAGCCAGCCCCCAGCGCCAGCCAGTCTGCCCTTGCCCTCCAGTTGGCGCCTGCCAGCCCCCCCCTCCACATTGCCCAGTCTGCCACACCCTGGATTCTACCCAGGGCAGCCTGCCACCTGCTGTCCTACATGAAGACCACTCTCCTTGCCTCTCAGCAATTCTGCCAAGACAGGACACTGCATTGTAAATCAGTGTTGTGGGGAAACGACTCAGATACAGAGAACCTGTGACAGAGAGAGTTAAATGATCCCTGTCTCGAGCTCTTGCCAGCTTCTGAGTTTGCTGTCAGCTAAGGGAAAGCCAATCAAATTTAGGGAAGTACCACACTTAAGAAAGCTATAGAAGTACCCTCGTGCCCAGGGCTGGCCAGCAAGGGTAAGCTGCCCTCTGATACATAAATGCCACCAGCTGCTCTGTCTGCAGAAGATACTGGGAACAGACAGGCAAAGAGAGATGGTCCTTAAAATAAACCCATGGGCATCCCCCTCACCAGCTGCCTGGCTTTCCTGAACCTTGTGAGTATCAAGTTTGTGATGACAACAGATGAGCAGAGCCAGGGCACATGGAGAAAGAGCTTCTCTCCCAGCTTTGAATAGTTGCAAGGACAGTTATTTAGCCCTCTTGCCTCAAGGAAAACATCTGGAGGTGGGGGAGGAATTCCCATTATTAAAGCAGTGATCTCCCCATGCCAAGCTTTGTGGGCCTATTGTGATGCCTGGGGGTCCAGTGAGCACCAGGGAAGTTCTTCATCCATCAGGAGAAGAGGCAGAGCATAAGTGGTCACATCATGGCTTCTGGCCCAGACGGAAACTCCACCCACAGAAACTCATGGATGCCTATGCTGACACCGTGGGAGGCCGGATGGCAGGTGCCTGGCACAGGAGTAGATGCCCCGGGAGGGCATATGCAGCAACTGTAAATAACCCTCGTCCCCACCCAGGATGCCAACCAAGCCAACCAAGCCTCATTGTTTTTTTTTCATGGAGACAAAGGCTTCCAGGAGCTAATAAACCCTCCTCAGCAGGACAGCTTATGAAGACAGGAGAGCCTGTCCGGAAGACACAGACTATCTTCATTCAAACCACTCTAGGGGACCATTTTGCCTGGGGCTCCTAGCAAACATTTTTTTATTTATTAGATTTATTTATTTTTTATTTATTTATTATTTATGTGATGAGCTCTCTCTCCCCTCACCATTGGCAGTATTTAATTCTTTATTTATGTATTTATTCAGAGAGATTGTGTACCTTGATATGTGGTCATTTGTGTATTTGGTGGGATCTTCTAAATTATTTGTGTATCTTTTATTGTTATTATTATTTTTAATCTCGTTGCTATGGCTACAGTGGGAGAGGCTAGAGGCATCTTGGTCTTTTTCATGAATGCTCTAAACCCTGAGTATCCTGGGACCGAACCCAGAAGTGTTCTAGTCCTAAGGCTTATTATTCAGTTTAATGTCAGTGAGGTTCAGCCCTGTTTCTCAACCCCATGTACACCAGCTTTACTGCTATCACAGAGATAACAGAAAGATGAAGTCAGCCACGAGCTTATGATCCTCAATCCAGGGCTGGAGCCTGACATTAGCACATAAAGCTACACAAATTTAAAAGGGCTGTGAAGGACTCCTTGAATGACTGTCTAGCGTCAGAAGTGCCATGTCTTAGCCAGACAGCCAGTCTCCCGTGTCAGGCATGATAGAGCCGTTCCCTTTGTTGTTGGGGAACCAGGTAGGTAAGAACACTCTGATACTAGCATGGCTCTTGGAGACAAAGTATCATTTGGATGAGACAAAGTATCATTCTGATGATGCTTAACTGATGCTCGCGCATCGGGAGAGAAAGGTAGGAATGGCTCACCCAGAGAAGACATTGTGCTCATCTCGATATTAGTGGAAGGGATCCAATCCTTCCTATGAGCTAAACTGGTAGGTTTTATGTAAGTTATCCCTATCTGCTTCTCCGTCACTCCTAGCTTTTAAGATCACAAAGCTTTCCTGCTTTGTCCGCAGTTGGCAAACATTGTTCTGTAAAGAGGGTACATACGGGGCATCCTGGGACAAACCCACCACCCAAATCAAGCCTCCTTTTGCTGTGATCAGCAGCTGTTCTATTAGGGATAGCACAAAGCTACTAGAAAATAAAAGGCAGATGGAGAGACAGCCAGATGTCCTCCCCCCACCCCCCCACCCCCCACCAAAGGTCATTTCTAAGCTCATGCTGGGATCTAAGACCTAGAGACCTTTCTCAGTTCTGCCTTCTTAATCAACTGGCAGTGACTTTCTGCCTGCCAGCTACAGAGAGCTCTTGTCCTTTCAGATGTCATTCTCCATAGCCTTGCTGGTGCCAGATTGCCTGGTCCAGTTGTGGATTCACCAGCACATTCCTGGCTCTTCTCTTCAGTGTGGCTGTGAGGCTTTAATCCAAGCAAGGGGATATTCTTCCCTTGGGAACAGTTTTCAGAAGGTTGTTTAGATATCTGTAAGGCTAGGATACTCTGCTCTTCTGCTTCTCCCTCCCCTGCCTCCTCCTCATCCTCTTTCATCTCTCTCCCCCTCTTCTTCTTCTCCCCTTCCATCTTTCTCCCCCTCCACTCGTCAATATCTCTCCTCTCCCTCTTCCTCCTCCTCCCCTCCCTCCTCCTTCATCTCTCATCCCCCATTCCCTTTCTCCTCTATACTGCTTCTCTTTCCAAGCAAACATAGAACTCTTTCTGGGACACTGATAACCTTGGTTAAGTAGAACCATTATACTCAGGTGTATCTACTCACTGTACCCTTCTCATTACTTTCTGCTTCCAGGGAATAACACCACCTGAAAGCGGGTTGCAGCTGTGTTTGTACAGCGGCTAGCACTCTGGGTCAATAGGCTATTCCGGGTGAGTGCTTACTTAGTTCAACCACCAAGATCCAAAATGGGTAGAGCATATAAGCCTGAGGTTAAGCAACACATTGCCAAAGCCCCTTGACCTCCTGCTGTGGGCATGCTCTACAGGAGTGAAACTGGGCTAATTGTTACTTTGTTATGAGCCAGTGTTTCCACCTAGTGAGGAGGAGTAGTTGGCCAATAATTCCAGGCATTGGCCTGAGGCCCAAGAGAGTCAACAAACACAATTGGTGTCCGGAGACTCAGGGAGGGGAAGAATCTTGAAATGCTACAAGGAGGTTCCCGTTCTTGAGAAATTAAAAATAGCATCTGAATTCCCTCGAGAAACCGAGTTGCCAGCAAAGATCATTCATGTCCACCCCCGATGGACCACATTCCAGGTTCTCCTTGAGACCTCCTTGGAGGGTGACTCAGTTTTTCTGGAGGAGAAAAAAATGGAAACTTTGGGAAGGAATTTGGGTCTTAGTCTCAGAGAGCCCTCATCCCTACGTTTCTCCTATCCAGTCTCTTTCCCAAAGGAGTTTGCTTTAAAGAAGTACAGATTTAGGATGCTACCAAAGGTTGAAGAGAGCACTGGGTTTTGTCTCTCTCGAGGCTGACTTCCAACTTTTTTTTTTTGGTTTTGTTTTTTTTGGTTTTGTTTTTTGTTGTTTTGGGTAGTTTCTTTTGTTTGTTTTTGTTTTCGTTTTTTGGCTTGTTGGTTTGTTTCTTCTGCTGCATTTTTCTTTTCTGGTGGTGCTGAGGGTGGAACCCAAGACCTCATACACATTAAGCAAGGATTCTAGTCTAGCCACACCCTCAGTCCTGTGTTAGATTCCCTTCACCTCATCCTCTTCTGCAAATATTCTGAATAGTCTCACGGGTATCTGTGTCCCACCTTGGTTTTCCCTCTGCTGAGTAGAAAATTTTATTTGGTGATATATGTATGACCCCTTCCACTGACCAGCCCACCAGAGACACTCTGGCCAAACACAACATCGTTGGACAAACACTTTAAAGAATGATATGCCTTCTCTGTTCTGTACTGATGAGTCAATGACAGTGACATCATGGTCACTATCCCTCTGTCTTTAACTTCTATTTCTGTTTGTGTATTTGGGGTTCTTTCGCTTTTTGATTTTAGCTTTTTGTTTTGTTTCATTGTTCATCTCTGTTTTGATATTGTGGTTTTGTTTTTGTTTTGTTTTGTTTTGGGGGTTGTCATTTTGCACTGTAAATACCATGATGTGAGCCTGACCTCGGAACATGGCTTACTTAATAATTTATTATTTCCTATTTATTGAGTGGTATTGGGAAGTGAGGGGGGACCAGTCCTCCTGCTGGGTTGCTATTGGAAACTCATCCATTTCTCAACTCTGGGTGCTGCTGTCTATGGTGGGGAATTATCACCCAGGTAATGAGTGCTAGACTTATCAGATGAATTGGAACCACAGAAACAGAGGCTTCTGTCATAGAAATTAAGTCCAAATGGAGCTAAATCACTAGTTCTCTCTGGAAAACCTCATTTAGATGGAAATTAATTGAGGAACTCAAATGCCTGTACTCGAACCAACTTCTATTAAAAAAAAGTCACAACTGAAACACAGAAAGAGAATCCTTTTTCCCCCGGCCACGTGAAATTATGTCTGTATATTAACAAGCTCAGTCAAAGAGAAAGCCACCAGATTCCTGTGTGCTTCTCTTGCCTTAGGGGATAAGAGGAGTGTGTCTTGGACTTCAGTCTTGTCCTTGAAATTCAATGGACTTGGCCAGTATGTTCTGGGGAGGGCATGGGAGAGAGCTCTGCTCTGGCACAGTGAACTCCATCCCAGTGGATATTGTGTCTGTACCATATTGTAATACTTTTTTATCCCAACCCAAGGTTTCTATCCCATTCTTGACTCTTTAGTTCCCAGGTAAAAGACACACACACAGCCTTTATATTTACAATAAGCCTTAATCAGCATAACAGCTGAGCAGATATCTACCCTCTATGCTGTTAGAATCTACTTTCCTATTGACAACCCCAAGTTATTACTTACTGTGTTTCATCTGGGATACACTTAATTCTAGTTGGCCCTCCCACAGGGCCATGTTTTCTTGACTCCTAACCCATGGTGGTTTTTTCTTCCTCCTCCTGCACCTTCTTCTTCCCTGTGGTTCTCCTCCAACCCCAAGTCTAGGGAAACCTCAACCCCACCTATGTCTCTTCTGCCCAGCTGTTGGCTATTGGCATCTTTATTTACTAACCAGAAATAACTCGGAGCGAGCGCGGGGGGGGGGGGGGTGGTGCAGGGTCACAGGTCTACGTGCAGACTCCAGGTCTTGGGGTCCCAGAGTTAGCATTACAATAGACAGCAAGACCAATGGACATCTACCAAGGAAGGAAGGAAGCCAAAGGATGTAGGGCTTGGAATTTCAAGCAGGGCAGCGTTGGAATAGGAATAGCTGGGATGCAGGATGCACCAAGGTGATAAAACTCCCAGAGCCTGACTCGAAGGCTTCTGTGTCCAATTTAAACTCTCCAGTCTAATTTCCCTGGAGTCATGCTGGGGAAAAGCAAAGTGGCTCTATGCTGTCCTGAATCTAACCATGGTCCATTGGCAGGCCATATCTTCTATAATGATTCTAATGAGCTGATGACAGTGGTCCTATTGCGACTTTTCAGATGGGAGGGGCTGGGGCCTGCCTGTGGAAGGGGGACTGTCACTCCCAACTCCTAGAACTGGCATCTGCCTGACTCGGTGTCCCTTGTGAAACCTTTCTAGGGAGACCTAAACTGTGAGGACTCCGCATTGTGTCTCTTTTCTCCAAGGCTAAGCTATTTCCTCCACTGGCCAAGGGCCTAGCTAATTCTGCCCACATACACCTTAAAGCCATGTCTCTACATTAGGGGCTAGAACTCCCACTTGGAAAGTATCAAAGTAGAAGACCCTCAACTATCCTGGCTCAGCCTGACCATGCTGCATCTGCCCAGAATGTCTTCACTAGAGAGGGGAAAGCTTCTGAGTCCTCCAGCGTCCTGGGAGCATTACAATGAGCAAAGCACACCTTCCCAAGGGTTTCCAGGTTTTCTGCCCGTAGGATTCACACCTCCCTTCTAGTTAAGGTCCGTGCTGAGGTGTTCTCATACGTGGTCCAGTGTCTTCTGTGTATGGGAGCTCTCACGGCCTACGGGCATGCGTCGCACATTCATCCATCCACACGACTCAGTGCATTTATTTAATTTCCCAAACAGATCTGTAAGCAATTGGGTGATTTTACTTTTGTGTACCTCTGTGTGTGTGTTTGCGCGCGCGCGTGCGAACATGCATGTGTGCGTGTGAGCATACATGAACACACACATGCAGAGGACAAAGGATAACTTCAGGTGTCATTCTTCAGGTTCTATCCAACTGCTCTTTTTTTTTTTTTTTTTTTGAGACAGAGGATCTACCAGCCTGGTGGCCAGTGTGGCTTCGGAATTAGCCTGTCTCCACCTCCCAGCCCCCGCCCCGAAATGCATGTGTGGGAAACCATGCCTAGCCTTTTTACTTGGGTTCTGGGGAACATAGTTATGAAACAGGTGCCTTATCAACTGCATTCTCTACCCTGCCTGGGTTTTGGATACCCATGGTACCCAGATGGTAGTAGCTTCTCCGCACTTCCTCGGAAAACATACTCCAAATCATCTCACTGTACACCTTATCTTAGCCTTTGCTGAAATCACAACAATGGATTTTCTTCCTAACAGCAACTGAAGCTTAGGAAAACAAAGCCACGTGCCCAAAAGCCACAGTGTCCAGAATCAGGGACAGAATTCAAGCAAGTGGACTCAAAACCCTGGTTTGCCGACTGCCCTCTATAGCCCCAGAGTTTGTAAATATCTAACCTCTTCCTTCACAGTCTGGCAAAGATTTTTAGATCCTAAACATCTAGGGCAACTCCACTGCTCTCTGTGTAGCACTGCATAAGGATCGCACCTGTAGGTGACTGGTTTGCTGATCTGTAGAATGGGTTAGCAGGAGCTACCTCCCTAGGTTGCTGTGGGAACAAAATGAGATAGTTAGCTCTGTAAATGCTCAAAAGTAGGGATAGCATTCAACTAACGCCAATGAGCAAAATTATCATTTCCAGCCCTGAGTCTGAAGTGTGAGAGCGGGAGTCCAGGGGTCAGCCCCATGGAGCCATCTTGGAACACAGGGGTTTTCTTGGAATGTTCCCAAGACAAAATTCAACATCTGTTACCCTCCAGGACAAGTTGGAAGCACTCTCGGGATAGATGAGAGTGGGTAGGGTTAGCTCTGGGGATGTGGAGAGCACAGTACACACATTTCCAGGCAAGAATCTCAGCCCAGGGCTGTTACAACCTCCAGTTCTCAAGGGACCTGCATTTCAAGTTGAAAGTCTTATATTTAAGATATTCACAGCATCATGTTTTTCAAATATCATGTGAGTCACTACTACTACTACACACACACACACACACTTACACAGAGTGTCACACACACAGAGTCTCACACACACAGTCATACACAACCACACAATTCATACACAGGGTCACAGACAGTCACAAACACAAAAGTCACATACATAAACACAGTCTCTCACACATACACAGTCACACATAGAGTCACACACATAGTCACACACAGTTACATGCACAGCCACACACACACAGACACACAGTAACATACAAAGTCATACATACTCACACACAATCACACACACAGTCACACACACACACCCAGTTACACTCACAGACACACACACAGAGAGACACACAGTCACACACAGAATCACACACACATACTCACAGTCACACAGAAAGTCACACACAGTCAGACACACAGTTACACACAGTCACACATACAGAGTCATACACATTCACATACAGTCACACACACAGTCACACACACTCACATACAGTCACATAGAAAGTCACATACACACACAGTTACACACAGTCACAGACAGACACATACACACAGTCACACACACATAGAGTCACACAGTTATACACACAGTCACAGACACACAGTCACACACAGTCACACATACTCATAGTCACACAGAAAGTAACACACACACAGTCATACACACAGTCACAGATAGACACATACACACAGTCACACACACATAGAGTCACACACAGGTATACACACAGTCACAGACACACACATAGTCACACAGTCACACACAGAGAGAGACACAGTCACACACACTCACATACAGTCACACAGAAAGTCACATACACAGTCACACACACACAGTCACACACAGTCACAGACAGACAGATACACACAGTCACACACACATAGAGTCACACACAGTTATATACACAGTCACACACACACACACACACTCACATACACACACACATACCCAGTTAATCTCATCACTCATCCTGTTTCTTATCCAATGAAAACCAGCCTTGGAAATCCTGAGGGTGGGGTGACCTGCCTTGGGTAAGTCTGTGTCACCCACCACCCCCTGCCAACCCCACACTGATTTCATTCTTCCTAAATAGTTGGTGGTGAAGCTGTAACCAATGTCCTCTTCTGACGTTTTTCAGTGACTAAGACCCATGGATGACTTAAAAGTCACCTGCCCTTTGCCCACACTGACACATCCCTTTTGGAGTGCTCCATTTGACGGAAGACACTGCTAAGGCTCCAGGGGCAAGCTCACATAGCTAGTGGGCATCTGGGTCCAGATCTGAGAGTTCCAGGGGCATTTCTTAAACACCTTTTTTTTTTTATCCTTGAGTGTGTGAACCCCATCAGTGCAGAGCTAGCACACCCTACTTCCTCAACAGTTCCGATTAGGTGACTTATCAGAAATTGTGTCCCTGTGACTAATGTCATCACTCTCTGTGACTCATGGACAGGCCTTCACCTTTCTGTCTTCAGCCCAGACTCCCAGTTACTGGGAATCCACGTGTTTCTTTACCAAGCCATTAGTCTGGGCAGATGCCCCCCCCCCGTGCTCCTTATTCCCCCCCCCCCCCCCCGTCCCCCCCGCCCAGGCTGCAGAGGTAAAACCTTGCTTCTCAGATGCCTTCTTTCCTTACCAGATTGGCAGGTGCCCAAGTATGGAACTAGGCAACGTGCCTCCAACACTCCCGCTTCTGGTGATCCGGAGATACGTGCAGCCTCTCTGCTGAGTTCAATCGATGAAACAATTCAGGACGTGGGAGGAATGTTGGGAAACAGAACTTTCCTGGAGATAGAACCCAGACTCCTGCCGGCAGCACTTGCAGCTTGAGCATTTCAGCAAGTCAAGCCATTCTTTAGGACAAAGCTGCTCTACCTATTAAGAGGGGTAGGAAATTGCTTTGACTTGTTAGTCCACCCCAGACAACATGTGTGTTGGAGGGAGAATGTCAGGCATCCATGACTCTAAAAGTCTATTAGTCCCTAGGCTATTCCAGTATGAAGCCAGGGTGGAAAACACTGAAGAAGATGGTACCCACAACACTACACAGAGCTGATCAATGTTCTAGGGTGAAGGACACACATCTAAGTAACCATAAAAGCCAACACTAAGATCAGACAGCATCTCCACGGTGCTAATCGAGGGCCAGGCAGGTGTCTGGGAGCTCCACTTGTGTTAACACAAACTACTTTCATACTCATCTCCACAATATCCTCAGGAGATAGAGGCCATGTTAGTGTCAATTTTATAGTTGCAGAAACTGGGACACAAAGGTTGCTGTAGGTCTCACTGGTAGTAAGTGACACAGCCAGCTGGTGTGGGAGGGGAATAAGGCAGAGAGTAATGACACCTTGGAGGGTCAAGCGAGATGTCACAGGGCTGAGGAATGTGCCCTCTAGACAGATGCTGGGTAAGGAGGAGAATTAGCCAAGAACAGAAGTGAAGCCTAGGGAGGAATCATGGGAGAATCACGAGAGAATCATGCACAGGGGGTGGGGGCAGGGTGGTGATTGTGCCTGCCTGAAGTCAGCTCCTCACCCCCACCTCCCATCCCCACCCCTCTCTCCCTTTGTTCGGGGGGGGGGGGGCAGTTACCTCAGTACTTACTGCTAACCTGTAATTACTTCTTTTGTTTAGTGCCCATCTCTGAGGGCAGGAGCCTTCTCTGTCCTACAGGGACACTGCCTGGTAGGCAGCTGGCTGTCAAGTGATTGTATCTGCCCAGGGCTTCCAACTCTGCTCCCTCCCAAAGTTTGTTCATTTTGAAGCTGGTTAGTGTGTGTGTGTGTGTGTGTGTGTGTGTGTGTGTGTGTGTGTATGTGTATATATGGAGTCTCTCTCTCTCTCTCTATCTATCTATCTATCTATATATATATACATATGGAGTGTGTGTGTATGTGTGTGTATGTGTGTGTATGTGTGTATATATATGGAGTGTGTGTGTGTATGTGTGTGTAGGGTGTGTGTGTGTGTGTGTGTAGGGTGTGTGTGTGTGTTTCTATTGGAAGGCTACAGTAAGGTAGTGAAATGTCCCCCGAGCAATGTCACTTATCCACCCTGGGAAGAGAGAAGGAATCACAGATGGTAGAGCAGACATGAGCACCTACTATCCATCTGGCCTTATTTGAGGCACAGGGGCACCTACCCCGGGGCTACAGGATGACACAGATCTTAAAAGGAGTGGTTGGAAGCAAAGACTATGGCTTTGTCGTACCTGTAAGTCCATATGTGGGTCTCATGGTCTCTCTGAGCTTCAAGTTTCTTACTGTCTGCAGAGAATAACGAGACACCAAATTCACAAAATCGCCTTGGAGTTTAGAGGAGGTGTTGTGTACCAGGCACTCGGCAGAGAGAGGGATTGGCTTAGAATACCCCCCACCACCCCCCACCCCCAGAAAGGGGAGCAGGAGAACCAAATGCTGAGATAAGCTCACAAGAAGTTTTTGGAAGATTCCATGCCACCTAGTCTGGGAGAGCAAGCACTCCTCCTCCATTCAGAAGAATTCAGAGTCTCTAGAGAGCTGGCCCCTCTCTGCAGCCTACTGGCATTCCATCAAAGCTTTTTACCCTGGCCATTCAATGCTATTGTGGAGAGACAAGACTGTGGGCTGTCCTTGCCTGTCCATCAATGTGGAATGACAGCTCTACTTTACCACACCCAGGGACTCCAACTCCACGTCATGTGATAGCTGAGACCAACCAGCAATTGGTTGACTCACGCCTGGCTTTTCTTTTCACCTTGTTTTCTTTAGTTTACCATAGAAACTTATCCAATGCTCTCTCAAACTGCAACAAACACTAGGCCTCTTTGGCAATAGACTCTCTCACATCTAAACCTGAAATGAGTAATACCAACCATATTAAATAGAGTCACATTATGTAACAGAAAGGGGGCTGGGGAGATAGCTCAGTCAGTAAGTGTTTGCCATGAAGGCCTGAGAGCCTGAGTTCAACCTACAGCATCCGTGTAAAAGCCAGGAGTGGTGCTGTGTGCTTGTAACCCCAATTCCAGGGAGACAGAGGCAGGAGGATGCCCTGTGACTTTCTAGTCAACCAACCTATCTTAGCTGTCGAGACCCAGATCCCTGTGAGAGATACTGTCTCAAAAGATAAGGTGGTGCCAGGCAGTGGTGGCACATGCCTTTAATCCCAGCACTTGGGAGGCAGAGACAGGCAGATCTCTTGTGAGTTCAAGGCCAGCCTGGTCTACAGAGTGAGTTCCAGGACAGCCAGGACTACACAGAGAAACCCTCTCTTGGAAAAAAAAAAAAAAAAAAGGTGGAGACTGAAGAACCACTCCCAAGGTTGTCCTATGGGCTGTGTGTGTGTGTGTGTGTGTGTGTGTGTGTGTACCTGTGCATATGTGTATACACACTTTCTCACACATACACATACTCACATACACACTCACACGCACACTCACGCATGCACATGTACACTCACATACACACATGCACAAACCTGCAATAAACATACATGAAGAGGACAATAAGATGAAAGTGCTGCACACACAGAGGAGAGAAGGGAGAGAGAGAGAGAGAGAGAGAGAGAGAGAGAGAGAGAGAGTTTGTTTCTTAACCAAAGAGAATCCATGACTTGAACTCCATCCTTTGACGCTCTCCACAGAGAACATGTGAAGGTATCAACACAGGGGCTACCTACGCATGTCTCACCTATTTTCTAAAAGAGCTTGACTTAAAGGAAATTTTAGGGTGGTTGAACAACTTTTCTCCTCTCTTAGGATAGTGAAGATTTCGCCAATGCCACCCCCAGTATCCCTTTCTCCATCATCCATTATAATACAGGCCCTCCTCCATTTTAAACTAGGCTTATAGCCACTCAGGAAGAAGACAATGACGCCTCTTCTGTGTTAGTCCCGCCCAGGTGACTATTTTTAGCCAATCAGAGAAGGGCAGAACTCGGTGTTTCTAGAGAAAGCCTCATCTGTTGTTTGTCCCATCCATCTTTCTTTCAAGATGGGATGTGGATGTAATGGCTGGCACTCAAGTAGCTCCCTGGTTCATGAGGAGATGATGAGGGATGAGGATGGAGCTAGTACATGTGTGACAGGTTCTATAAATGTCTCTCTGTCACGGGGCTTTGTGGGCATCGGACCAGTACTGGATAGACATCCCTGGACTTCTGGCAGTGGCAAGAAATCAGCTTTTCTCCGGTTTTCATGGGTGACCCTTTGTATGGCTGTTGTTCACAGATAAGGCTAATTCTCATTTATCCAGGGTGAGACTAGGGCCGCCACCCCCAACAGAGCCATCTTCCTGGCATCCTTCTCCTCTCCCCACATTATCCCAGGCCCTGCCCCACGCTCAGACTCAGAGAACTTCCTCAGGCTGCACACCCCCAAGAGCTGTCACTCCCAGACTCAAAAAACATTTCCATTGCCCGGTGTCATGGTCACCAACTGGTCAATCCAGCTCCTGTTCTAGCCCCAGTGGCTTCTGGGAGAAGGGACCTCCCAGGTCTCCCTTTCCCAAAGAGCTCAGAGTCACCCTTCTGCTGAAGGGACAAACACAGCATGCATAATAAATGTCCCGGACTGAGAGAAATGGGCACGAGATTATCAGACAAAACCTTCTTAAATGAGGACACTGAAAGCTTTGCCCATTTGAGGGTCATTCGTATTGAGAATGGTCTTGTGAATAGAGCTATACCCACACGTACCAAGGGAGACAGTTGAAAGGCTGCCTGTCAGAATTAGCTAGGTTAGGCTGCCCTTATGAATGAACCCCAAAGAACAAAGGTTTGTGTCTCATTCATACCCCTTTATGAGGGCCATGACGTTGATAACCACAGAGAACAAACCAAGATCCCTGCCTGCAGAGCCGAGGCGCCCTGGACTATTAAATGCTTTGAAAGGCATTGACATTTCAATGAGTTGCGAGGCAGTCGGATGTGAAGGGTTCCCACAGGCTCGTGCCCTGGAACACACCGCTGGTAGGGTGTTTGGGGAGGTTATGGAGCCTTTAGGGGCTTTGCTGGAGGAAGTGGGTTCCCAAGGGGGCGGGACTTGAGTGTTATGGGTGGAGTCACTTTCTGATGAGCTCTCTGAGCCCGCTGGTGTGTGTGCCTTATAGCATGCCACCGGTTTCCACTGTCCTAGCCACAGCCTCTGCAGCCACCGTAAGGGACAGCATCCCTGGACCGTGAACCAAAGCCAAGCTCTGTCCCTTGTTTTGACTCTGCTCGTTAATGGGCCACAGCGATGAGAAACCAGCTACCACAGAAGGAGAAACTGGAAATGCCTGACAAACAGGCCCCAATGACAACCACAACACGTTTTCTTAAGCACTATGTCACAGCCCTGAACGATTGGATTAAAGTCCCCTCTCTCCTCCTTCCTACCATACCCATGCTGATGGAAGCGGGGGCAGACAAAGAATTAGAGGTGAAAATAAAGATCTCAGTTAGTGGCAAGTACAGGAAAGAGAATGAAGCCAGCAGACATGAGAGATTGTTGCCGCCAACGGTTAAGGAGGGATCCTCTGAGCAGATGAAATTGTAAGATCTGAATGAGTTTGAGAACCCTGGGAAACACTGTTCCAGGCAGTGGGAATAGACGCAGTGGAGGTCTCGGGCGAGACCATTCTTGACTCTTATGTCTGAGAGGCAAGAGGCCTCTGTGGCTAAAGAGCTAAGATCGTGAGAAACTCGGCAGCAGCGAATCAAATGAGGTCGCTAACCAAGAGCTTGCTTGTCGCCTTCACAAAGCTTTTCGCCATTTTAATTAGCTGTTTGGTTCTTTCTGGAGACTCGTGAGAGGCAGGGCTTCTCCCTCCTCTTCCTCCATCTCTACTCTTTAGGCTAGCCGTTTGTGCACATAAGCATGCAGTGGAGAAGGGAATGGATGAGAAATGGAGCAGGCTACACTTCCTCCTCATCACAGCAGGCCACACCCCCTCCTCACCACAGCAGGCCACACCCCCTCTTCCCTCTGGTTAGCCCTCGGGTTAGCCCTCCCAGTGGCGAGGTCTAAAATCCAAGTCCTGTGTTTGATGGGCTCCCTCTCGACCCTGGGATCCTTCTAGTGACTCTGTGCACATTCGATTAATTTTTGTCAACTTGATACAACTTAAGGTCATCTGGCAAACCAGAAACTCAATTGAGGAGCTGCGTCCACGAGGCTGGCCCATTATAAGCACATCTATGGGACATACTTTGATTAATGATCTATGTGAGGAAAACCTAGCCCACTGTGGGCGGTGCCACCCCTAGGCAGGTAGGTGGTCCTAGGTTATATAAGAAAGCAGACTGAACCAGCCGTGGACAGTGAGCCAGTAAGCATCTCGCCCTCCATGGCCTCTGCATCAGCTCCTGCCACCATGTTGTTCCTGTCTTGGCTTCCCCTAGTGACAGACTGTGACCTGTGAACCAATCAACTCTTTCCTCCAAAAAAAGTGTTTTATCACAGCAAGAAGGACAGAAGGACAGAGGGTAACTGTATGCATCGTGGAAAAGGGGTTCATGAACAAGATCAGGGTACCTGGTCATTTAGAGCTTGCTCATCTCTATGAGTTGGCACAGGCTTTACCCGCGCAGTTGAGAGCCGATACCTCACACTGAGGATACTTGTCTGTAGTGGGCATATTTCTGGCTTGTCCCAGGCCACTGCCCATTTCCTCAATCTCAATGTGTACTGTCATTTGTTCCACTGGAAGAAGGTTCCAGAAAACCCGGTCCTGTGAGAAGGATGAAGGGATAAGATGACAAGCTAAAGGTCGCTGTGGTTATTAGGCGTGACTGGGATTGGAGGGCTGGGATCTGGCCAGGCATAGGGAAGGGAGGGGGGGGAGTATCATGACCTCACTGTGCAGATAGAAGAGATTCCGGTTTGACGTTTACATAGACTTGCATTGAGAATCCACAAATTGGTGATGATACTGGCCTCAGTTTCCTCATCTGTAAGATGGGGCTTGCTTGGAAACCTTCCTTTCCTTCTACCCATTATGGCTATCTCAGTACATTTCCAAGTGCTATGACTTGTACATGCTATGCAGGGCAGGATAAACCAAACTCAGGGAGCATCAGCTGCTCACACAGGCTCTGCTGTGCCCCAGCATGTTATCCTCAAGAACCCGGGCGGAAACGGGACACCCAAGCATGATGCTTTCGTGAGGTGTGGCATGCTGGAGATTCTATTAGTGCCATCTTTAAGGCTTCTGAGAAAGTGGAGGGAGAGAAGACAGGTCACCCTGGACCCAGAGTCTCAGTGAAGACGGAGAGCCCCAGGAGCCACCCAGATTCCGTTCTGAGCCCTGGACCCATGACGAAGCAGGAGAGAGACTCTCACCAAGAACCTTGCCTTTGAGAGACTCTCCCTCAGTCTTTGATGATGGTGCCGGGGTTAAGGAATGGGAGGATGTCCTGCCAATACCTGTGTGACTATGGCTCCCGCTTCTGCCTCCGGGGCCCCAGTTCTGGAATGCAGGATGATGTCACCTTCTCCCTGAGCTGTCTCTTTGGGAGATTAACTGTGGTATTTCCCGTGTGAAAGTTTTAAGTGGATGGCAAGCAGGAGAGACAATGTTTGTTCTGTGTCCTGGGATCTAACATCCTAACACATACACACTCATACACGTACACATACATTTATACATCTGTGCACATATACATGCTCATACATTCATACACACACATATACACACATAAAACACATACACACACACATACACACGTATATACACACTCACACAAAAATACACACTCATATACACACACATAC
>JANHMN010000266.1:0-25847 GCA_030674055.1 Rhabdomys pumilio
TGTACTACCAGAATCCCCTGCCCTCTGCTGGACACTGTCTTTCTACAGGAACCTCCTTTTCTTGTTTTCTCTTTTCTTCCTCCTCCTCCTTTTACTCCTACTTCCCTCCTCTCTCTTTTCTTGAGCGCTTCCTCTGTATTCTCTATTTTGTCTCCTCTCTTCTTTCCTCATCTCTCCTCCCTCTCTTTTCCTCTTCTGTCTTTCTTCCTCCTGTCCTATTTTCCACCCTCAGCTCTCATCTCTCATTTCTCCTCCCTTCTCTTCCCTGCTTCCTTCCCTTTCTTCCTCCTCTCTGTTCTTTCCCCATCTCCCTTTTATTTTCTGGTCTTCAGACTGTTCACCTTCTTCCCTCTTCCTCCTCAGTAGTCTTGTCTCTTCCCTCATACTCCCTCCTGCTTCTTCCTCTTCTTTTCTCACTCCTTTCACTTTTCCATATCATCCACTTTTTTCATCCTCTTCATACTTCCTCCTGTTTATTTTTCCATCTACTTTCCTTTGTGCCCCTCTTCCCTTCCTGCATTTTCTTTCTTCTCTCCACTTCTATTCCACTCTCCTTTTCTCCTCCTTTGTCATCCATCTTCCCCTTCTGTGCTGCTCACTATCCTTTTCCTCTATTTTCTCCCCCTTGTAATTTCTCTTTTTCCCTCTGATTCTTTTTTCCTTATCTTTTTCACTCTTCCTTTCCTTTCCTCAGTTTCTCCTTTCCTTCTCTTCCCCTTTTCATCCTCCTTTCCCCCCTTCTCTCTTCTTTTTCCCTTTCCCCTCCTTTTTTCCTTCTCTCCTCTGGCTTCTTCCATCTTTGTCTTTCTTATCAGCTTTCTTTTTTTTTTGTCATCTTCCCCCATCTTTCCAGATCTTCTCTTAACCCAGCTTCCATGCTTCCTCTTTTTTACTCCTTCCTCTTTCTTTTCTTCTCCTCTTCCTTCACCTTTTCTTTCTCCTTCTTTGCTCCTACCAACTATTTCCTTCTCTTCTCTCCTCCCTCTTCTTACTCCTCTTCCCTCTTCCCTCCTTTCTTCCTCCTCTTTCCTGTAAGCCACCTTTTTTATCCTGATCTTTTCTTGCCCTTCATCTTCACTCCTGCTCCCTATTTTCTCTTCCTTCCTCCCCCACAGACTCTTCCCTGCTCCCCATTCACTCCTGTTCCTTCATCTATCCTTTCTCTTTCCTCCTCTTTCCTCTCTCCTCCTTCTTCCAATCCCCTCTTCCCTCCAGCCTCCTTTCTCCTCCTTCTGTTCTCTATTCCCCCTTCCCACCTCTCATCTCTGCTTTCCTCTTCACTTTTCCCTCTTCCTTACACTTCTATCCTTTCTATCTTCTCCCCCTATCCACTTCCTGTTCTTCTTTCCTCTTCCCTCCTCCCTTCTCTTACCTCTTTCATCTTCCCTTGTCTTCCCTCCTCCCACCTCCTCCATCCTGGCTTCTCCCTACCCTTTCTTCCTCTCTTTTCCCACCATCCTCATTGCTCCTCTTCTCTCCTTACTTCCACTTCCATTCTTTCTTCTCACCCTTACACCATTCTCTTCCTTACTGTCCTCTTCCATCATTTCTCCTTCTTCCTCTTCCCTCCTCCCTCTTCACTTGTTTTACCTCACTTCTATGTCCTCCAGGTCCCTTCTTTTTCTTCCTTCTTTCAAACTCTAACATTGCTGCTTCCTTCCCTTCCTTCAGACCTCTGTTCTTGTCCCTCCTACTCCTTCCTCTAATTACCTCTTCTACCTTTCTCTTCCATAGTTCCTCTTCTTCCTTCCCCTCTATGTCTCTCATATCTTCTCTCTTCCCTGAATTTTCCTCCTTTTTCTCTCCCTATTCTTTTATTCCCCCTCTCCTCCACTTCCTTCTTCCTCTCTCTTCTCTACTCTTTCCTTCTATTTCCTCTGAGTTCTACCTCTCTCCATTCTACTCCCTCCTCTTCCTTTCCCACTTTTTCCTCTTTCCTAATATTTTCTCCTCCTCCTTCTGTTTTCCATCCTCTTCCCTTCTCCCTTTTCTTATTTCCTCACCCCAACCCCCTTTTTCTCCCTCTTCCCTGTTCTCACCACTTCCTTCTTCCAACCAACCTCTTCTCTCCTCCTTCTCTGTCATCCTCTCTCCTCTTCCCTCCACTCATCTCTTTCTTCTCCCTTCCTTTCTCCTTTTGGAAAATTCTTCACTTTCACTTTCCTCATCCACTTCTTCCCTCCTTACTCTTTAGTCCTCCATATTCTTCTGTCTTCATTTATTCCTCCCCTTCCTGACTCTCTTCTCTTCCCCCTCCCCTTTACTCTTCAGTCCCCCTTCCTCCCCCTCCTCCCCTCCTATTTGCTCCCCCCTCTCATCCTTTCCTTCCACTATCCTCCCCTCTAGTACTTCTTCCCTCTTCTTTCTTTCCTCCTCCCTCTTCTTTCCTCCTTTGTATTCCCTAAATGCTCCTCTTTCTTCCTCTTTCCTCTCCCCTTATCTCCCTCTTCCCTCATCTTTTTTCCCTCTCCCTTTCCCTTTTAGCTCCATTACCCTCCCCTCTCCACTTACTGCTTCTTTCCTTCTAGTTCCTTTTACCACCTCTTTTTCTTCATTCCCTCTTTTCTCCTCTTCGTAGAGCTCCTCTTTCCTTGTCATTCTCTTCCCTCATCTTCCTTCCTTCTTTCTTCCTCCTCCCTCCTCTTCCCTCTTTTATTTTCTCTCTGAATTCCCCCTCTCTCCCTCCTCTTACCTCCACTGCTCTCTTTCCTAGTCCCTAAACTTCTATCTCCTGTCCTCTTCTGGCTTCCTCCTCCTGGCTGTTCTTCTCTTTTCCTCCTTAACTGCTCTTCATTCCTCTTCACACTTTCCTTCCTCTTCCACTCTGTTCTCTTCTCCCTCTCTTACTTTCACATTCCTGTTCTCTCTCTCCCTCCCTCCCTCCTGTTCCTTTCCTTCCTCCAATACCCTGTCCCCTCCTATTTCAATCTCCCTCTCCTTTCTGCCTTCTTCCTCTCCCTTTCTTACCTGGCACCTGCTCCACCCTTTTTAATTCTACTCCTTTCTCTTCCTTCCCCCCCCTCTTTCCTCTTCCTTCTTCTTCCATCTTCCCTCCTTGTCCTTCATCCCCCCCTCCCTCCTCTGCACTCTTCCCCCTACTTGACTCCTCCTGATTCCTTCTTTCCTATTCCCTCCTCTTCCCACATCTTTCTTATCTACTTCCTCTTTTTCCTTCCCAATGCTCTCTCTACTTCCTTCCATCTTCTCTAGTCTTCCCCCCTCTTTCTTCTGTTCATTTTCCTCTTCTAACCAATTGCTTCTCTCTTCAGCTCTCCTCCTTCTCTTCTCTCCTCCATTCACTTTCATTCTCCTCCTACTTTCCTTTTCCCCTCTACAGTTCTCCCTCCTCTTTCGTTATTAATCATTTTATTCCTTTACATTTCAAATGATATTCCCCTTCCTGGTTTTTCATCCTTAACTTCCCCCCCAACCCACCCCTTCCCCCTCCCCTTTGCCTCTATGAGGGTGCTCCTTCACCCACTCACCCACTCCTGTGTCACCACTCTAGCATCCTCCTATGCTGGGCAGCAAGCCTCCATAGGACCGAGGGCCTCTCCTCCCCCTGATGCCAGATAAGGCCATCCTCTGCTATATATGTAGTTGGAGTCATGGGTCCCTCCCTGTGTACTCTTTGGTTGGTGGTTTTGTCCCCGGGAGCTCTGGGTTGTCCGGCTAGTTGTTATTGTTGTTCTTCCTGTGGGGTTGTGATCCCCTCCAGCTTCTTCAGTTCTTCCCCTAATTCCCCTAATTGAAGTTCATGGGCTCAGTCCAATGGTTGGCTGTGAGTATCTGCATCTGTATTGGTCAGGCTCTGGAAGAGTCTCTCAGCGAATAGCCATACAAGGCTCCTGTCAACAAGAGTTTCCTGGTATCAGCAATAGTGTTTGGTGTCTGCAGATGGGATGGATCCCTAGTGAGGTGATCTCTGAATGGACTTTTCTTCAGTCTCTACTCTATTTTTCGTTCCTGCATTTCCTTTAGACAGGAATAATTCTGGGTTAAAATTTTTTGAGATGGGTGCATGGCCCCATCTCTCAACTCTTACATTTTTACTCCACCTTCCTTCTTCCTCATCTTTCCTTGTCCCTTCTCCATCCCCCTCCCTTTTCCCTCTTCTTCCCTCATCTATCCCCTCCCCACTTTCCTCCTCTTCTCTCCTCCCTTCTCTTTTTCTTTTTTATTGTATATTTTATTTTCATTTCAGATGTAATCCCCTTTTACCATTCCCTCCCACCCAGGAACCCCTATCCCATCCCCCCCTCCTCCTGCTTCTATGAGGATGTGCCCCCACCCTTCCACTCCCACTCTTACTTCCCTACCCTCGAATTACCCCACACTGTGGCATCCAGCCTTCACTACACCAAGGACTTCCTCACCCTCCTATTCCTTACAAGGCCATCCTTCCCTACATATACAGCAGGAGTCATGGGTCCTTCCCTATGTGCTCCCAGGCTGGTAGTTTAGACCCTGGGGAGCTCTGGTTGGTTGGTATTATTGCTCTCCCCATGGGGCCACAAACCCTTTCAGCTCCTTCAGTCTTCTCTCTCACTCCTCCATTGGGAACCCCATGATCAGCTCAATGGTTAGCTGTGAGTATTTGCCTCTGAATATGTCACACTCTGGAAGATCTCTGAGGAGACAGCTATATCAGGCTCCTGTCAGCATGCACTTCCTGGCATCCACATCAGTGTTTATCTTTGGTGACTGCACAAGGGATGGATACTCAAGTGGAATGGTCTCCAGACGGCCCCTCCTTCAGTTTCTGCTCCACACTTTGTCTCCATATTTGCTCCCATGAGTATTTTGTTACTCCTTCTAAGAAGGGCCAAAGCACCCACACTTTGGTCTTCCTTGTTCATGAGCTTCATGTTGTCTATGAGTTGTATATTAGCCCTTCTCTTTTTCTTCTTTCCCATATTCTTCCTTGTGCCCTCCTCTTCTCTTCCATTCCCTTGTCTCTTCCTTTCCCTCACCCCTCCTCTTCCTTTTTTGTCCATCCTCCCTCCTCTTTTCTCCTTTTCCTTCTTCTCTCCTTACTTCTCTTCACTCTTCCTTTTTCTACCCTCCTGTCTTAGGGTTTCTATTCCTGACCAGGAGCATGTCGGGGAGGAAAAGGTTTATTCAGCTTATAATTCCACACTGCAGTTCATCCCCAAAGGAAGTCAGGACTGGAACTCACACAGGGCAGGAACCTGGAGGCAGAAGCTGATGCAGAAGCCATGGAAGGATGCTGCTTACTGGCTTGCTTCCCCTGGCTTGCTCAGCTTCCTTTCTTACAGAACCCAGGAAACAAAGCAGACCCACTTCTCCAGCAGCAGTGGTGGCGCATGCCTTTGATCCCAGCACTTGGGAGGCAGAGGCAGGTGGATTTCTGAGTTCCAGGCCAGCCTGGTCTAAAGAGTGAGTTCCAGGACAGCCAGGGCTACACAGAGAAACCCTGTCTAGAAAAAAAAAAGAACCCAGGATTTTCGGCCTAGGGATAACACCACCCACAATGAGCTGGTCCCCCCTTTGGTTACTAATTGAGAAAAGACCTTACAGTTGGATCTCATGGAGGCATTCCTCAAGGGAGGCTCCTTTCTCTGTGATAACTCCAGCTTGTGTCACATTGACATGCAAACCAGCCAGTATACCTCCTCACTCCCATTTCTTCTTCCTTCCACTTCTGACTTCCCTGCTCCCGCTCTTAGCTCTACTCTCCTCTTTCCCAAACTCTCTTTTTCCCTTTCCCTTCCCTACATTAGCTTCCTCCATTCTATTCCCTCCTTTATCCTCTACTCACTCCTCTACCTCCTTTTACCCATTTCCATTCTTCAACTTCTTCCATCCTCTTCTCTCCACCTTCATCTTCCTTCCCCGTCTTCTTGTATCCTCCCTTCTTTTTCTTCCTCTCTGACATTTCTTCCTCTACCCTCTTCCCTCTTTGTTCCTCCCCTCTTCCCATTTTTTTCATCCCTTTTCCCTCTTCCCTCTTTCTACCTCTCCTTCCTCCTCTTCCCTTCTCCCTCCCTCCTCCTTGATCCTCCCTCTTCTGTCTCTCTTTTATCCTTTCTCTTTCAACCTCTTCTCTCTTCCCTCCTCTATCTCCTTTTCTCCTCCTTCCACTTCCCCTCTTTTGCTTACTCCTCCTTTTTTCTCCTGCTAAGTCATCTTTCTTCTTCCCTAATCTTCTATTCTTCCTCGTTACTCCTCCTTCGTATTGCTTCCTCTGTCTACCCTCCTCTACTCTGCTTTCACTTCTTTCCTGCTTTCTCCATTCAGTTCCCTCTTCCCTCCTGTTTCCTCCATCTTCCTTCCTTCTCCTACATGTCTTCCTTCCCACTGTTTCCTCTGCACTCCTTCTTTCCTCCTTCCCACCAAACTATTCCTTCCTTTTCAACCCTCCTCTCCTCCTCCTTTTCCCTCATCCCTCCTCTTTTTTCCTCCATTCTTTTCTCTCTAACCTCTTTTCTCCTCCTTTCCCCTCTTCCCAAAACACCTTTCCTTCCCTCCTTCCACCTCTTGTTTCTGCTCCCCTCTTTCTTCCTTTTCCTACATTTCCTCCCTTATTCCTCCCTCTCCTACTCCCTTCCACTTCTCCACACTCCCTCCTCCTTCATATTCCCTCTCCTCCTTTTTTGCTGCCTTCCTCCCTCCTCTTCCTTCTCCCAAGTCCTCCTCTGTCCCCCTGTTATTTTTCTTTTTCATCCTCATCCCTCCTTTGTTGTGGCAGGCACTTTTTTTTTATTTCTTCTCTCCTCTTCCCTCCTCCCTCCTGCCTCTACTCCCTTCTCTGTCATTTCCCTTCTTTCCTCCTCACCCCTCCATCCTCCTTTTTCTTCTAATATTCCTCCTCCATCTCTTCCCTATTGCCTTCTCCACACTACGTTTTCCTACTCCCTCCACTTCCTTCCCCTTCCTCCTTCTGTCCTCTTTCCTTTCTCTTCTTTCTTAAATCTTCTCTCCTCTACCTTTTCCTTCTTCTTCCCTTCTCTCTCCACACTTATTTTTCCTTTGCTCTCATCTACTTTTCCCTCCTTTTCTTCTCCTCTTCCTCCTTTCCCCTCTTTTTCATCTTCCCTTTTAGTTCCTCTCTCCCTTTCTTTTTCTTCTCTTTCCTTCTCTAACCTATTCTGTCCTCTTCCCACTTCCCTCGTCTTCCATATTCCTTTTTTCCCTCATCCCTCCTGCTTCCACCTCTTGGCTCTTCCTCCTCCTCCATTTCCTACTTTCATCCTCTTGTCTCTTCCATCTTATCTCAACTTTCCTCTTCTTTCATTTTCTTCCTTCTTCCCTCCTCTCCTCATAGCTCATCTTTTCCATTCTTTCTTCCCTCTTCCTCCATACTCCATTTCCCTCTTCCCTAGCTCCCATTCTTCCCCTCTCTATTCTTTTATCTCTCCACTCCTCTCTTCCTTTCTCTTCCTTGCTCCTTCCTCTTCATTCCTCTTCCTTCCTCGTTCTTCATCCACATTTTCCCCTGCTGGCTTCTCTACCCTTGCCATTCCTCTTTCCCTTCCTTCTCCTTCTTCTGCCCTCCCCTTTCCATTTCCCTTCTCTTCCCACTTGCTCCTCTTCTCTCTCCCCTCCATTTTCAACTTCTCCCCCTTTGCAAAATTCTCTTCTCTGCACCTCTCTATTTTATCTGCCTCTTTCCTCTTCATTTTATTTTTCTTTTCTCTACTAGGTCCTCTACCAATCTCTTTCCTCTTCTGTTCTCCCTCCTTTCCCTTCTCTTTCATCCCCCTTATTTTCTCTTGTCTCCTTCCTTTTCTTTCCTCCTCCATATTTTCCCCTTTGTTCCTTCTCTCCCTTTTGGCTTTTCTTTTCTTACCTCCTCTTCACTCTTTCTGTGTCCTCTTTCCTCCATTCATTTCCATCCTCCATCTCTGTTCTTTGCTCCTCCAATTTCTCTCCCTCTGTCTTCCTATACTCTTCCCTCCTCCCTCTTACCTACTCCCTCCTATTTTATCCTCTTCTTTCTATCTAACCCTTTGTCCTCCATCCTCTGGCCCCCTCCATCCCTGTCCTTATCCCTGCCTCCTTCTGTACATTCTCTACTTCTTCAACTTCTTTCTTTCTCTTGTCTGCCCCCTTTCCTTTCCTCCTTACTCCACACTTGTCTCCCCTCTTGGGTCCTCTCTACTCTTCCTTTTTCCCCATTTTCACTCTCTTCCTTTTTTCTCCTCTTCACACTTCCCTCCTCCTTACTCTATCCACCTTGCTTCTATTCTCTCCTCTTCCCTTCTCCCTCATATTCCTTCTTTTCTTTCCCTTCCTTTTACCTCTACTCTCCCCTCTAGGCCTCTCTACTCTTTCATTTCTCCTTATTTTCCCTTCTCCCCTTCCCACTTTCCTCCTCTTCATTCTCTTTCCTCTTCTTCCTTTCTGAACCTTCTTCCCTCCTCTTTCTTTCTTCCTCATTTTTTCTCTTCTCCTCTTTCCCCCTCCCTTCTCTTTCAACCTCCTTCAACTTTTTCCAAATCCCTCTTTGGTCTTTCTTCCTCCCTCTTTTTCTCTCCTCTCCTTTTTCCACTGCCATCTTCTATCCTCTTTCCTCCTCTCTCTACTTTTCTCCCCTTCCCTCCTCTCCCCTATTTCCTCTTCTTTTCTTCTAATTCTTACCTCCTGTTCCCCATCCCTCCTTCCTATTTTCTATTTTCTAGTCTTTCTTCTTCTGTCACTGTTCCAGTACCATTTTTTCACCTCTCTTCTTTCCCCCTTTCATCCAGCCTATTCTTATTCCCTCTTCTTCCCTTTCCTCCATCTTCCTTTAGTCTCCCTTTCCTCATCTATCTCCTTCTTATTTCCCTCTTCCCTCCTCTTTCTTCTTTCTTTCTCCTCCTCTTTGCTTCTTCCTCTTCCCTTCTCCCATTCTTACATCCTCCATCCTCTTTGCTTTTCCCTCCTCTTTCTTCCTTCTGCCTCTTTGCCCCCTTCCCCCTTTTTTATTCATCCTCTTGAATCTTCTTCAGTCTCCTGTTCTCTCTTCATTGTTTTCTGTTCATCCTCATTTCTTCTTTCCTGCTCTTCCCTTTTCCCTTACTAACTTCTCCATCTTCTTCCTTTCTCTTCCCTCATCTTCTCTTTTCTTTCCTTCCTCCTCTTACCTTTTTCCTATTTCTTCACCCCCTTTCCCCTTCCCTTCCTTTCTTTTCCCTTCTCTTCATTATTTTTCCTCCCTCTCCTTTCTCCCTTCCTCCTCCCTCGTTCCTTCTTTTTTATTTTTTGCCCTTTCCCTCCCTCCTCCTCCTTCTTCCCTTTTCTTTGCTCTTCCTTCTACCATCCCTTTTCTTTCTTTCTCCTCTCCTTCCCTTCAATTCCAACCTCTTTCCCTTTCTCCCGCCTCCTTCACTCTTTGTGTGGTCCCTTCCTCTCTGTTCCTTCCAGGCTCCTGTTCTCTCCCCAAAGCCTCTGCCATCCTCCCACCTTTTCATTTCCTCTGTCCTCCTTAACCATCTTTCCTCTTCAGCCTTCTTCCCTTCTTTTCATCCTTCCTTCCACTTTTCTTCTCCCGCCCTTTCTACTTACTGCAATTTATTTTGCTTCCTCATCCCTCCTTGTTTCTTTCCCTTTTCCTTTTCCCTATTTTTTTCCCTTCCCTCTTCCATTCTGTCTCCCCCTCCTCTTCATTCCTTATCACATGACTCTCCTTGTCCTTCTTCCTTCCACTCCCCTCTCTCTTCTTCTCTTTTCTTCCATGCCCCCTCCCTTTTCTTCCCTTCTCCAGGCACAAGCTACTTCTAGCCCCCTCTCTCTTTTCCCTTCTTATTCCTTTTCTTTCCTGTTCTCTCATTCATCATCTTCCTTCTTCAGTACTGTACCTTCCAGTCACTTCTTTCTTGATTCCTCCAGTTTCTTTTCCCAGCTTTCTTTATCTCCCTCTGCTTTATCTTTGTTTCTATTCATACTTCTCTAGGCATCACTCTTCTTCCATCCTCTTTTCTCATACCTTTCTGTTCTTGTCACTCATGCCTCCCCTTCCATCCTCCCTCCTCTTCCTTCTTCTCCTCCTAAGTTCTCCATCCCCTTCCTTCCTCTTCCCTCTTCTTCTCTTTCCTTTCATCTCTCCTCTTTCATCGTCATTCTTACTGCTTCCTCTTCTTCCCTCTTCCCTTATCTTTTCTCTTTTGCCTCCTATTCCCCTTTCTTTTCTCTGCTCTCCCCTCTCCTCTTGTCTACTTTCTCCAGTTATCCTCTTTTCTCTCATACCTGCTTTTTCTTCACATTAGTCTCCTTCCATCTTCCCTTATTCTTCCTTTTACCTATTTTCCTCCTCTCCTTCCTATCCCTCCTTCCTTCCACTTCCCTCCTTGTTCCTCTTCCCTCTCCCTTCTTTTTCTCTTCTTCCCCTTGTTACTTCTCTTCCCTCTATCTCTTCTTTCTTCCTCTCTCTCCTTCCCTCTTCCACTATTGCTCCCCCTTCCATTCTCTTTCCTCCTACCTGCCCTGTGCAGATTTGAATTATAATGGCCCCTGTAGGGTAGTAGCGAATTGTCCTATTAGTAGATGTGGCTTGGTGGAAGAAGTCTGTCACTAGGAATGGGCTTTGAGACTTCAAATTCTCAAGCCAGGCCCAGAGTCACACTTCATGCTGCCTGCCAATACAGATAAAGAACTCCCAACAACTTCGCCAGCATCATGTCAGCCTGCAGGGCACTATGCTTCCTGCCATAACAATAAAGGACAAAACTTCTGAACCTTTAAATGCCGATAACATCATTTTTTTTCCTTTATAATAGATGCAGTAATCAAGGATAGTCTTCACAGCAATAGAAACCCTAAGAGACTCCACCAACTACTTTCCTCTTCTTACCTTCTCTTCCATCATCCCTCCTCTTTTTCTCTCTTCCCCTTATACCTTCTCTTTCTTCCCACCTCTTCCCTACTCTCCCCGGGTCTCTGTTTTTGACTCCTCTTCCATCTTAGCTCCCATTCCTTAAACCCTTTGCTTTCCTCCCCAACTTTCTCTTTTCTTTTCCCATGCCTTCTCTTTTTCTTTCATCCTTGATCCTCTTCCCACTTCCTTTCTCATCCCTCCTTCCTCCCTTTCAATCTGCTTTCTTTTTCCTATTTCCACTTCTTGCTGTTTCCCAATTCCCTTCTCTTTTCTTTCCTCCTCTCACTTCTTTCCTTTCTACTCTTTTCAGTGCCCTTTTCTTCAACTGTCCTCCCTTCACTTGTCTCTTGTTTCCTCACTCTTTTCTTATTCCTCCACTTTCCTGCTCTCCCATTGTCAGTCTTTTCCCTCTACCCTTTTCTTCTCTTCCCTTATTCATCCTCTCCCTTATTTCTCAACTTCTCTTCTCTTCCTTTACACGTCACTTTCCTTCCTCCTTACCCTTTATACTCTCTTCTGTCCTTTTTGTCTTTTCCTGTATTCTTATTCTCACCTCTCCATCACTTGCCCTCATTTTTCCTCTTCCTTACTTTCTTCTCTTCCATTCTCATCTTTTCCCTTCTCCCTGTTGTCCTCCCTTATCTCTGCTCCATCTTTCTGCCTCTATTCTCTTCCATAGTACCTCCTGTTCCCAATTCCCTCCTCTATCTGTCCTCTTTCCCTCCTCCTATCTATAGCTTCTTCTTCACTCTTCTCTCTCCCCTCCCCTTCCCTCCTTCATCTTCTTGCCAGTCTAGTCCTCTTTTCTCTCCTACCCCCTTCTTCTGTTTCATGTCATTTTTTTCAGTTCATTCATCATCACTCTTACTCCCCCCTTGTCTTTATGCCCCTACTCCTTCAATTCTCCCCTTTTGACTTTCTATACCTTCTATCTTCCTCCCTCTTCTTTCTTCTTCTGTCTTCTCTTTTTTCCAATTACCAACCCACTTCTATCCTCTTTCCTCTCTTTTCACCCCCACTCTTCCTCTTCCCTTCTTTCTCTTCCAGAGCCTTCCCTCTGTTCTCCATTCTCTTCTACTCCTCTCTTACATTCTCTTTCCCCCTGATTCATCCACTTCCCACTTTCCTTCTCTTTCCTCTTCCCTGCTGTTCTCTCCCCCTTCTTTTCCTTTGAACCTCCTGTTTCCTTTCCAAAGCATCTGCTCTCTTCACTCTACTACTCCTTCTCTCCTATTGCTCCCTCTCTTTTAGTCTCTCTTCCCTGCTCTTCTTTCTTTTCCCCTCTTCATCCTTGTGTTCACTTCCCTTCTCCACAGCTTCCTTCCTTCCTCCATTTTCCTTTCATCTCTCCTCGCCTCCCTCTTCTCTATCCCCTCCACTTTTTTGGTCTTTCTTCTTTTAGCCTCCCTCTACTTCTTACCTTTTCCTCCCTCTTCTTTCCCCTTTATTCCACAGTTCTCTCTTTCCTTATTTTCCCACTTACTTTCTCTTTTGCCCTCTGTGTTCTTCCTTTTGTTTCTCTTATTCAAACACCTCCTACTCCACCCACCTCCCTTATATTTTCTCCTCCTTTCTCCTTCATATTCCTTCTCTTTTCTCTCCTCTTTCATCTCCCTTCATCTACCCTCCTCACTCTCCTATCCCTTTCCCTCCTCCTTCTCTTTCCTTTTCCCCTGCTCTTCCCTCATCCATCCTCTTTTCTTTTTTCATTCTTGTTCATTTTACCCACCCTTACCCTTCCCTCTTCTTCTCTCCACCCTCACAATCCTTCTTACCCTGTTTTCTTTCTCCCTCCCTTTCAATTTCTCTTCTCTCTTCCCCTTCCCTCCTCTTTTTTCTCCTATCCTCTTTCCACCACCTTCTTAACCCCTATTTCCTTCTTTCTCTCTTCCCTTCCCTCTCCTCCTTCAGTTCTCTCTCTCCTCTATCTCTCTTTTTGACATTTCCCTTTTATGTCTTCTTATTACTCAACTCCTCTTCTATCACCTTCCTTCCTCTTCCCTCTACTCTTTTCTAACCTCATCCCTCATCTTGCTCTTTCCTGCTGCCCACACTTCCATCCTTCCTCCTGTCTTCTGTTCCCTCCTCTTCTCCCCTCCCTCTCTTTCTTTTTCCTTTCCCCTTCTTTCTCTATTCACTCATGTTCTGTTTCCTCTCCTTTTCTCTTCCCTCCACTCCCTTTCCCTCACCTTTCTTCTTGATATTTCTTCTTTTTCCCCATTCCTTCTCTTCTCTCTTTTCTAGTCTTACATTCTCCCTTCCCATTCCAGTTCTTTCTCATTTTCCCTCTTGTCTCTTTTTCTATTCTCTCTTTCTTCCTATTTTATCCCTTTTCCTCTTCTTTCCCATCTCCCTTTCCTTCCTCTTTTCTTCTAGTTTCTTCTTTCTTTCTGCTTCCCTCTTCCCTCCTTCCACCACTTACATTCTCCATCCTCTTCTCTTTTCCAATTTTCATCCTCCTCTTCTTTGTTCCTTGTCCTCTTTCTTCCTTCTTCCTAACTCTTTCTCAGTCATTTCCTCTCTTCCTCTTGTTTCATCTATCCTCCTGCTTCTCCTCCTTGCTTCCTCCCTTCCTTTTCCTTCTACATTCCCTCATCTTCCTCTCCTCCATTCTGATTCCTCCTAGCTCTTCTTCCTAATCTCTCTTTCTTCAGCTTCCCTTTTCCATTCCCTTGTCTCCTCATCCTCTTCCCTTCCCTCCCCTCTTCCTCTTTATGCATTTCCCCTCTACCACCAAGTTTACCCTTGCCTCATTTTTCATATACATAGAGCTTATGTCCTCTTCTGTCCTATTCCTTACACCTCCTTATTCCTCCATTTCCCCACTGCCCTCCTCCCTTCCATTTTCTCTTAACTCTACTTCCATCTTCCCTCCCCTTCTCATTTCCCTGTATTTCTGTCCTCTTTCATTCTTTTGATTCTTTCCACTTCTTCCCTATTCTTCTCTACCAATGCATCTTCTCTTGTGCTCCCCTCTCCCTTACTGCCACCTTCATAAACTACAAATTCCTTCCCCTTCTCTTCTGTCTTCTGCCCTCTTCCTCTTTTCTTCATTTCCTCTATGTTCTTCTTTCCTCTTCTCTCTCTTCTTTCCGCTTTTTCCTTCATCTTCTTTCCATCCTCCTCTTACATCCTCCCTCCTCTTTCCTCTTCTTTCTTATTCTCTTCTATCTCCCACCTCTTCTCTTGCTCATCCTTGTTCCTATTCCTCCTGCCACTCCCTTCCACATCATGCCTTCTCCTTCCCTTTCTCTTCTCATCCCCCTTTCCTAGCTCCATTCTTCTCTTCTCCTCTTCTCCCCTCTTCTCTTTCCTTCCTTCTCCTCCCCTCTGCTCCTCTCCTCTTCTCACATCATCTGCCCTTCCCTGTCTCCCATTTTCTCTTTCCCTTCCCTTCTCTCCTGTTCCCTTACTCCTCTTTCCCCTTCTCTCTTCTACCCTTGTCTTCCATTCTTATTTCCTTTTCTTCTTTTCTCTACCCTCCTCACTTCTATATTTCTCCTCCCTCCCTTTCGTTTTAGCTTCTCTCCAGTCCCTTTCCACTTTCCTCCAATTACTACTCACCCCCCTCTCTCTTCTGTCCTCCCTCTTTCGGCCTCTTCCCTGATTCTTACTCCACCTTGTCCCTCATCTTCCCCCTTCCTTCCCTTCCATCCCTACTCTGCCTGTCTTCCTGTTCTTCCCTCCTAACTTCTGTGTCTTCATTTTTCATTCCTCTCTTCTCTTCCACTATTTCTTTGCTTCCCAATAATTCCCTTCTCCCTCTGTCCTCTTTGCTCCTCCCTCTTCTTTTCCTCCCCATTCATTGCCTCTTCTTCTGCACTTGTTTCGATTCCACCTTCATACATTTTACCTCCTTCCTCTTCTGTATACAGTCCTTTCTTTTCTTCCTTTCTCCCTCCTTTTCCATCCTTTTTCAATTTCCAGCATCTTCTCTCTTTGCTACTTCCTCCCCTTAAATTTTCCTCCAAATCCTTCATCTCTCCCCTTTCCACTTCCCACTTCTTTCCTCTTCTTTATTCTTTTTTCCTCATCATTTTCTCTTTTCTTTCTTGTCTCTTCCCTTTGCTCTCCTTTTCTCCCTCTTCTACACTATCTCATCCTTTTTCTTCTTCCCTACCTCTTCCTTGTACTTCCTTCTACTCTCCCTCTTCCCTTCTATTTTCCCTTATCTCCTCCTTCCTCTTCCATCCTGTTGTCTCCTTCTTACCCTTCCTTCTACACTCCTGTTCTCTCCCAAAGCCTCTGCCATTATCGCTCCCTTTTAGTCCTGCTCTCTCTCCCTCTTTAGCCTTTTTCTCTATTTTTTCTTCCACTTCTCTTCTCCAATCTTCCCTACTTCCTCCATTTCCCTCTTGCCTCCTATATTTTCTTTGCAACTTGTCCTTCCTCTGTCTTCATCACGCTTCCTTTTTCTTTCCTATTTCCACTCTTCCTTATTTCCTCTGCATCCCTCTTCCATGCTACCTCCCTAGCTCTTCTCTAGACTTGTCCTTCCTTGCCAGTCTTCTTTCCTCCTTCAACTTCCCTCCTCTTCCACTCCCCCTTCTCTTTTCTTCTGACACAACCCTTTTATAGACCCTTCCCTTCTTTCCCCTTCTTTCCTTGTTCCTTTTATTTCCTATCCTCTCATTCATTGTCTTCCTTCCTCCTCTCTCCTCTTTCCTTCTTTCTCCACTTTCTTTTGGCCAGATTTTCCCATCTCCATCCTCTTTCCTTTCTCTTCATTCTTCACTGTTTATCCCTCTTTCCTGCTCTTCCCTGACCCTATTCTCTCTTCTTCCCTTCGTGGACCTAGTCTATCCTCTCTCCCCTTCCCTCTTTCCTCCTACTTCTTCCCCTCTTAACTTCTCCTCCTCCTTTCTTCTTCCTTCTATTTTCTCCATCTACTTCCATTGTATTTTGAACTGCTTCCTCTTTTCTCTCTATCTTTCTTACCTCATCTTCTCTTTTCCATCTTGCCTGATTCCCTCTTCTCTCTTCTCTTTTCCTTCCTCATTTCTTCTTGTTGCTCTTACCTGTTATTTGCCTTTTCTTTACCAGCTCACTTCTCTCTTCCTTTCTCTTCCCTCTGCTTTCTTTTCTCTTTCTCTTCTTTTTTCATTTGTCACTTTTCCTTTTCTCTTTCTTTGTCTTCCCACTCTCTCCCCCTCCTCTCCTCTTTCTTTCTCCCTCATCAGTCTTCTTCTGTCTCCCTCTTCTTTTTTATTGTTCTTCACTCTTCCTCTCCTGTCTTTCTTCCTTTCCCTCCTTCCCTTCCATCCTCTTTCTTCCTTTCTCATTTTCCTTATTCGTTCCTCTTCACTCTTGACTCATTTCCTTCTCTTTCTTCTCCTCTCTTCCCCTCTGCCTCCCTGGCTCTAGTGCCTCTTTTCTCCCTACTTTTTCTACACTCATTCTTTCTAAATCCTCTTCCCTCTTCCTTCCCTGTCCCTCTACCCTTCTCCTTTCTGTCCCCAATTCTTTACTTTCTCCACTTCCCTGATTTTTGACTCCCTCTACTTCTTTCTTACCTCTTCCTTCCATTTTCTCCGCATCTTTTTCCTCATCCCTCTTCTTTGCCCTTCCATCTTGTATCTCCCCTTCTTCTTTCCCCCAGTTCCCTCTTCTTCACCCTGTCTTCTTACTTTTTTTTCCTATGCACCTTCCCTCCTTCTTACTCCACCTCCCTCCTTCCTATCTTGTCTTCTTCCCTTTACCCAATCATTCTTCTTCCCTTTCTCTTCTCTTACCCCTTCCCTGCTTTTTAGTATTCCCTCCTCTTTCATCTTCCCCCAGATCCATTCATCTTTCTACTTCCTTCTCCTTCTCATTTCTTTATTCTTTATCCTTATTTTCCTTTTTTATCCTCGTCCCCTTCATCTTTCCCACATTTCTCCTATTCCTTAATCTACCCATTTTCTCTTCTTTCCTTCTTGACCCTCTTACCTTCTTTTGCACCTTCCTTCCTCATTCTTTTCTTCCCTTATCCCTCATTTCCCTCCCCTCCCACTTTCCACTTCTCTTCTCTTTCTTCTTTCCTCCTCTCTCCTCTACTCTTTTTCCTGCACTCTTCTAGCATCTTCCTTATTCCTTAGTCTTCTTTCCTCTTCTTCCATCTTCCAACAGATTCCTTTCTCCTCCCTCTATCCTTCAATTCTGTCCTACCTCATCTTTCCTTTTCCTTCCTCTTCTCTATTCCCTACACTTCCCCTATTTCTCTTCCCATGTAGTCACCTTTCTTTCTCTTCCATCATCCCTCTGATTTTCTCTTATTTCTTACCTCCTCCCTCACTTTCCTCTTTCACCTCTCTTCTCTCCTCTTTCCTTCTCCCTCATTTTCCCCCTCCTTGTCTCTTAGTCCTCTTTTTGTTTTCAACATCTCTACTTCCCATTCCCCTCCTTTTCTCACTTCCAGCCTACATTCTTTTTTATCTGCTTTTGTCTTTCCACTGCCCTTTACTGCCCTCATCACCTCTCCTCTTCACTCTTCTCTCCTTTTTCCTTTTTTCTCTTACCCCTCTTTCCTCTTCTTTAGTCTTTTCTTCTCTTCTATCACCTTTGCTCCTCTTCCCACATATTTCTCTTCCCCCCTCCTCTCTTTCCTCACCCCCTTCCTTACTCCCTACTTTGTCTTCTTCCTCCCCCTTCTTCCCATTCCCTGGTGTTCTATCTACCATCCATCTGTTTTATTCTTTCATCCTTCTTGCCTCCTTTTCACTCTTTCTTTTGCTTTTCTCTTCCCTCCCCCCTTTTTACCCTCTTCTCTGCTCTTTCCTTATTTTCTCTGCTCCTAGTTTTGTGTCCTATTTCCTCCTCTTTCCTCTTTTTAGTCTTTCTTCCTCCCTCAAGTTTCCAGTTCACTTTCCTCCCTCTTTTCTTTTCATCCCCCCCAGTCCTGTCTTTGTTTACTCCTCTACCCTCAACTCTCCCTTTCCCTCTTTCCTCCCCTTCCCAATTGCCTCCTTTCTCCTTTTCCCCTCTCTTGTTTTACTTCTTCCCTACCCTTTCCACTCTCTTCCTCCTTGCTTCCTTCTCATTTCTTTTTGTTCCTTTCTCTTCCTCCCACCTCTTGCATCATCCGTCCTCTTTGGTCTTCTGTCTACTTTCTTTCTCTTTACTCTTTGCCTCTCTTCCCTCCTCACTCCTGTCTTATCTTTCTTCCTTCCTCTTAAATCTTCTTCAGTCTCCTTCTTCATCTTCTTCCATTCACCCACCTTATTACTCTTCTTTGTTTCTTCCCCACCCCTACTCCTTCATCGTCCCTTCACCTTCCTCTTGCTGCCTCCTTCTTCTTCCCTCCCCCTCTTCCTTCTTTCTCCTTCCTCCTTGCTATTATGTCTTCACACTTTTTAACCCTGTCAACCCCTTTCCTCTTCTGTCCTTTTCTCTTCTGTTCTTTTCCTGTTTCTCTCATTTCCTATTACCTCTTTCCCTTACCTTCCCCTTTCCCTCCTTTATTTCCTTCCAGCTTCCCTTTCTTTCCTCCTTTCTCCAATTTACTTCCCTACACTTTCCACTTCTTTTCTCAGCTCTCTTCCCTCTGACATCCTCCTGTATTTTAGTCCATCTTTTCTTCTCTTCCTTTTGGTCTCCTCTTCATTCTTCCCTACACTTCTCTTCTCCAATCCTCCGATTTACTCCATTTCTCTTTTGCTTCCTCTTTTCTATTTACAGCTCTCCCTTCCTCTCTCTTCATCCCTTTCTGTTTCTTTCCATTTCCTTTCTTTCCTCTTCCATCCTCTTCCCCCTTCTATCCTTTTTTTCCTCCCCTCTTCTCTTCCCTTCTCCTTCCTTGTTCTTCTCCCTTCTTCCTTCAACTTTCCTACTCTTTCTTCTTTTATTATCTTCTATCCAATTTTGTTTCCATTCTCCTGACATTACTCAGTTCTAGCCAGTTCCCTCCTCTTTCCCTTTTCTTTTCGTTCATTTTCTTCCTGTTTTGTCAACCATCAACCTCCTTCTTCAATACTGTATCTTCCTCTCTCTTCTTTCTTCCTTCTTCCACTTTTTTATTGCCTGCTGTCCACATCTCCCTCTGCTTTCCCTTCCCTTTTTCATACTTCACTGTGTAGCCCTCTTCCCTCTTTTCTCATACTTTTTATTTTTTCTCATCTCTCTCCCTCCCTCTTCCCTCCTCTTACCTTTATCTGCCTAATTCTCCATCCTCTTCTTTCCTCTTCCCTCCTCTTTTAAAATTTCTTCTTGCTTCTTCCAGTGACTTTCTTACTGTTTTCTTTTCTTGCCTCTTACTGGTTGTTCTCTTTCCTCTTGTCTCCTATTCCCTCTTCATTCTTCTCTCCTTCTTCCTCTTTCATAGTCCTTCCTACTGCTTCCTCTTTACTCTGGCTAAACTGAAAACTCTGCATCTCCATATCTGATGTCGAAGCACTCTTCAGATCTCCAGTTCCTTTCATCCTTGTTGACTACCAGGCAGCAATAAACTTTGTTCACTTCATCTGGTTCCACTCCATGTTAGCATCCTTTTTTGGCAGGTATCCCATGGCTCTGATATCTCTAACATCTAGGGGTATGTATCCCAGACAACTTCAACATTTTGTACAATTTCTTATTCCTATATCTGGGGTCTACACTTGATCTTGTGGGTTCCACCAGTTGAACCAGCACCATTTGTTGAAACTGTCTTTCTTTTGCACTGGATGGTTTTACCTCCTTTGTCAAATATCAAGTGACTGTCTTCAGTTCTATTCCATTGATCTACCTGCCTGTCACTATACCAATACCATGCAGTTTTTATCACTATTACTCTGTAGTACAGCTTGAGGTCAGAGACAGTTATTCCCCAAGAAGTCTTTTTATTGTTGAGAATAGTTTTTGCTATCCTGGGTTTTTTGTTATTCCAAATGAATTTGAGAATTACTCTTTCTAACACTATGAAGACTTGAGTTGGAATTTTGATGGGGATTGCACTGAATCTGTAGATTGCTTTCAGCAAGATGGCCATTTTTACTATATTAATCCTGCCAGTCCACGAGCATGGGAGATCTTTCCATCTTCTGAAGTCTTCTTTGGTTTCTTTCTTCAGAGACTTGAAGTTCTTGTCCTACAAATCTTTCACTTGTTTGGTTAGAGTTACACCATGATATTTTATATTGTTTGTGACTATTGTGAAGGGTGTCGTTTCCTTAATTTCTTTCGCAGCACAGTTATCCTTTGAGTATAGGAAGGCTACTGGTGTGTTTGAGTTGATTTTATATCCAGTCACTTTGCTGAAGTTTGCTTAGGAGTTCTCTGGTGGAAGTTTTGGGGATACTTAAGTATACTGTCATATCATCTGCAAATAGTGATATTTTTACTTCTTCTTTTCCAATTTGTATCCTTTTAACCTCCTTTTGTTATCTAATTGCTCTAGCTAGAACTTGAAGTACTATATTGAATAGATAGGGAGAGAGTGAGCAGCAGCCTTGTCTAGTCCCTGATTTTAGTGGGATTGCTTCAAGTTTCTCTCCATTTAGTTTGATGTTTGCTACTGGTTTGTTGTATATTGCTTATACTATGTTTAGGTATGGGCCTTGAATTCCTGATTGCTCCAAGAGTTTTAACATGAAAAAAATGTTAAATTTTGTCAAATGTTTTTTCAGCATCTAAGGAAATGATAACGTGGGTTTTTCCTTTGAGTTTGTTTATGCACCGGATTACGTTGATAGATGTCTGTATATTGAACCATTCTTGCATTCCTAGGATGAAGCCTACTTTTTTGTGATGAATGATCATTTTGATGTGTTCTTGGATTCAGTTTGTGAGAATTTTATTGAGTATTTTTACATGGATATTCATAAGGGAAATTGGTCTGAAGTTCTTTTTCTTTGTTGGGTCTTATTGTGGTTTTGGTATCAGCATAACTGTGGTTTCATAGAACAAATTGAGTAGTGTTCCTTCTGTTTCTATTTTTTGGAATAGTTTGAAGAGTATTGGTATTAGGTCTTCTTTGAAGGTCTGATAGAATTCTACACTAAAACCATCTGGTCTTGGTCTTTTTTTTTGTTTTTATTTTTGTTTTTTTTTTTGGGGGGGAGACTTTTAATGACTGCTTCTATTTCTAAGTGGATTATGGGACTGTTTAGATAGTTTATCTGATCTCGATTTAACTTTGATGTTTGGTATTTGTCAAGAAATTTGTCCATTTTATCCAGATTTTCCAGTTTTGTTAAGTATAGGCTTTTGTAGAAGGATCTGATGATTTTTAGAATTCCCTCAGTTTCCATTGTCATGCCTCCATTTTCATTTCTGATTTTATTAATTTGGACACTGTCTCTATGCCTTCTGGTTAGTCTGGCTAAGGGTTTATCTATCTTGTTGATTTTCTCAAAGAACCAGCTCCTGTTTTTTGTTTGTTTGTTTGTTTGTTTTGTTTCTTTGTATAGTTCTTTTTATTTCTACTTGGTTGATTTCAGCCCTGAGTTTATTTCCTGCCACCTACTCCTCTTGAGTGTATTTGCTTCTTTTTGCTCTAGAGCTTTCAGGTGTGCTGTTAAGCTGCTAATGTATGCTCTCTCTCTAGCTTCTTTTTGAAGGCACTCAGAGCTATGGGTTTTCCTCTTATCACTGCTTTCATTGTGTGTGCCCCACAAGCTTTGGTATGACGAGCCTTCATTTTCATTAAATTCTAAATAGTCTTTAATTTCTTTGTTTGTTCCTTGACCAAGTTACTGAGTAGGGAGTTGTTCAGCTTCCATGTGTATGTGGTCCTTCTGTTGTTTTTGTTGTTATCAAAGACCAGCCTTAGTCCGTGGTGATCTGATAGGATGCATGGAATTATTTCAATATTCTTGCATCTGTTGAAGCCTGTTTTTTGACTGATTTTATGGTCAATTTTTGGAAAAGGTACCATGAGGTGCTGAGAAGAAGGTATATTCTTTTGTTTTAGGATAAAATGTTCTGTAGATTCCTGTTAAATCCATTTGGTTCATAACTTCTGTTAGTTTTACTGTGCCTCTGTTTAGTTTCTGTTGCTGAGAGTGGGGTGTTGAAGTTTCACACTATTATTGTGTGATGGGCAATGGGAGCTTTGAGCTTTAGTAGTTTCTTCTAGGAATGTGGGTGCCCTGGCATTTGGAGCACAGATGTTCAGAATTGAGAGTTCTTCTTGGTAGATCTTTCCATTGATGAGAATGAAGTGTCCTTCTTTATCTTTTTTGATAACTTTTGGTTGAAAGTCATTTTATTTAATATAGAATGGCTACTCCAGCTTGTTTCTTGGAACCATTTGCTTGGAAAATTGTTTTCCAGCCTTTTACTCTGAGGTAGTGTCTGTCACTAAGGTGCGTTTCCCATATGCAGTAAAATGCTGGTTCCTGTTTACATATCCTGTCTGTTAGTTTATGTCTTTTAATTGGGGGAATTGAGTCCATTGATGTTAAGAGATATTAAAGAATAGTGATTGTTACTTCCTGTTATTTTTGTTGTTAGCAGTGAAATTATGTTTGTGTGACTATCTTCTTTTGGGTTTGTTGAAAGACAATTACTTTCTTGCTTTTTCTAGGGTGTAGTTTCCCTCCTTGTTTTGGAGTTTTCCATCTATTATCTTTTGTAGGGCTGGATTTGTGGAAAGATATTGTGTAAATTCAGTTTTGTCATGGAATATCTTGGTTTCTCTATCTATGGTAATTGAGAGTTTTGCTGGGTATAGTAGCCTGGTCTGGCATTTGTGTTCTCTTAGGTTCTGCCCAGGATCTTCTAGCTTTCATAGTCTCTGGTGAGAAGTCTGGTGTAATTCTGATAGGTCTGCCTTTATATGTTACTTGACCTTTTTTCCCTTACTGCTTTTAATATTTTTTCTTTGTTTTGTACATTTGGTGTTTTGATTATTATGTGATAGGAGGAATTTCTTTTCTGGTCCAGTCAATTTGGAGTTCTGTAGGCTTCTTGTATATTTATGGGCATCTCTTTCTTTAGGTTAGGGGAGTTTTATTCTATAATTTTGTTGAAGATATTTACTGGCCCTTTAAGTTGGGATTCTTCACTCTCTTCTATACCTATTATCCTTAGGTTTGGTCTTCTCATTGTGTCCTAGATTTCCTGGATATTTTGTGTTAGGAGTTTTGGCACTTTGCATTTTCTTTGACTGTTATGTCAATATTTTCTATGGTATCTTCTGTACCTGAGATTCTCTCTTCTATCTCTTGTATCCTGTTGGTGATGCTTGCTGGTGATGACTCCTCATCTCTCTGCTAGGGTTTCTATCTCCAGGGTAGTCTCCCTTTGTGATTCTTTATTGTTTTTACTTCCATTTTTTGATCCTGGGTGGTTTTGTTCAATTCCTTCACCTGGTTGTGTTTTCCTGTAATTCTTTAAGGGATTTTTGTGTTTCTTCTTTAAGGGTGTCTACCTGTTTACCTGTGTTCTCCTGTATTTCTTTAAGGGAATATTCATGTCCTTCTTAAAGTCCTCTATCATCATCAGAAGATGCAATTTTAAATCACAGTCTTGCTTTTCTGGTGTGTTGGGGTATCCAGGGCTTGCTGTGATGGGAGAACTAGGTTCTGACAATACCAAGTACCTTTGATTTCTGTTGCTTATGTTCTTGCCCTTGCCTCTTGCTATCTGGATATCTCTGGTGTTAGCTGGTCTTGCTGTCTCTGACTGTGGCTTGTCCCTCCTGCAAGCCTGTGTGTCAGCACTCCTGGGATGCACGTTCTCTCAAGGAGGAATTTGGGTATGGCAAGCTGTGGCACATGGCCAGTTCCAGGGTGTTTGTGGAAACCTGAAGGGTTCTGTTCCTGGCTGTTCCTTGGTCCCTATGTCTTGATGACTCTGGGCTGGTCCCTCTTGGGCCAGGAATTTGAGCAGAAGTGGTGGTGTTACCTGTGCTCACAGGTGTGTTAGCACTCCTGGGAGACCAGCTCTCTCCTGTTGGTATTTGGGTATGGATCACTGTGGCACAGGGTCAGCTCCAGGCAGAGACAGATGGTCTCTTCTTAATCACCAGTAATTTCTTACCCCAGCTAACCAGCATCAATTGTTCCAGTAGTCTCTTCTGTTTTTGACTCTACAGCCAGGGCCACATGGCTGAAGCTGCTGAGCTCCACTGCCTGTGGGAACTGGAACATGCCTCCCCTGTTGTATTACATTATCACCAATTTACTCTTTTCCAACTCCTTCACTGCCTAAGCTTGATTGTCCTGGTGTCGGGCTGTGGAAGGGCATCCTGGTTCTTGGGTTGACAGGGACCCCAAGACGGCAGGTGTTTGGCCACGCCCCCAGAACCCAGGGCCCTGACATGAGGGCGAAACTTCATTTAACCTTCCCAGTTCAGTCACATATGATGCAGGTAGAAGGTGTGACTAACAGGCCTCTGCCTTGAGAGATTTACATATTAATGAGTTACCTAAAGGTGGGCGGGGGGGAGGGGTAGCTAATTAAATTATTCTCTCCCCTTTTCCCCCTCCCTATTTAAGCCAGCCTTCCCCTGGCACCATCCAGACCCATCCATCACGTCATGAACAATAAAGCTTCTGAAATCCCTTTTGGAACCAGACTTCTTGACTTATTGGAACCCGCTGTTGCCTGCGTGGAAGACTTCCCCGTGCTCCCGCCCACAGTGTACAGACCCTCCGTGTGTATCTGGGACCACTGCTGCGGCTGCGTGTATGTGGGGCCTGACCACCACGGGACTCCCCCGCTGGACTCCCGCACTTCCTGGAACTTGATCTGTAGATTAACCTTAATCTCAGAGATCTGCATGCCTGTCTCCTGAGTGCTGGGATTAAAGGGATGTACCTGGTCCTAACCTTTTCTCTACTTGAAACTTGCTCTGTGCCAGGCTGGCCTTAAACTCAGAGATCTGCTTGCGTTTACCTCCTGGGATTAAAGGCATGTACCACCATGCCTTGACCTAAACTTTTCATTGACATGATTTCTCAAGATTCAAAAACAAAACAAAAGCAGAACAAGAACCTCTGCCTTCTATTTCTGGACTGTAGTACATCCCAGATTAAAAGTCCAAATGAAAGTGACAATCAGATAATAATAATAATGTCTAACTATAACTATTCCTTGAGAAACAGCAAACGCAAACAATTAAGTTTGGCTGAGTAAAATCTTGTCTGGAGGTCACCAATCTCTTAATCTGTCTTAATCTCCTTGAACATAAAATTCAGCTCCATTCTACTCCTTGGTGCCCCTTTATTCTTTGAACCATACATTTTGCACTTCACCTTGCAAACCTTGCTATGCGTGGTCAAAATGCTCTTCATGAGAATATACCAGGGAACAGTCTGTGCTGAGCCTTTTATTTTTGGGACACCTTTGTCAATGCAATTAATATAAATCTCTTTACCTTAGCCTCAGATAGACTGTTCAGACAAGGGCAAACAGCTGCCATATTTTTCACCAGGATACCACAAAACACTCTCTAGGCCTCATCCTGAAATTCTGTCCACTGAAACATCTAGGGCCAGGTCTGCACAGTTCAAATCACCCTCAGCAACAATGTCATCCATATTTCTACTAGGATAGCCTATTAAGCCCCACCCCACCCCCCACTTAAAGCATTCCACTGCTTCCCAAACTTCTCAAATCCACATTCTTCCAAAACAAAAGCATCATCTGGCCTATCACAGCAATATCCCAGTACCTGGAACCAGCTTCTGTCTTAGGGTTTCCATTGCTATGAAGCGACACCATGACCAAGGCAACACCTACAAAGGACAACATTTAATTGGTGCTAGCTTACTGGTTCAGCGTTTCAGTCCATTATCATCAAGGCAGGAGCATGGCAGCTTCCAGGCAGGTATGGTGCAGGAGCTGAGAGTTCTTCATCTTCCAAAGGCAAACAAAAGAGTAACTCCCATGTGGCTAGGGTCTCAAAGCCCACCCCCACAGTGACACACTTCCTCTGAAGAGGCCACACCTAGTGCTGCATGGCCACACCTTCTAATAGTGTCATTCTCTGGGCCATGTATATTCATACCAGAACCCAACCCTTCCCTTCCCTTCCCTTTCCCTTCCCTTCCCTTCCCTTCCCTTCCCTTCCCTTCCCTTCCCTTCCCTTCCCTTCCCTTCCCTTCCCTTCCCTTCCCTTCCCTTC